>VZRV01002793.1:391370-451895 GCA_013398115.1 Falcunculus frontatus
GTGGGGGCGGCTCCAGGCCGGGGGTCGCCTGCGGAGCGGGGGTCGCTTGCGGCGTCGCTTGCTTGCAGCAGCTCCCCTCGGGCCTCGGCTCGGTGCTGCTGCTCTTGACGAGGATCCGCCCTGCGGGCTGGGGCTGGGGGAGACCCCGGCTCCGAGCCCCGCGACCCCGTCCTGTGAGCCGGGCAGGGCTCGGCGCCACGGGGATGGTGCCCGCGGGGACGAGCTCCCTGTGCATCATTTCAGGGAATTGTGTTAAAAGATACTGTTTGTCTCTTCGGAAGGGCTCTGCTGCCTCCCGGTCACATCGAGCCTCTGCGGGTGTTTCGTCGGCTTTATAAGTGCATGAGAAGGGCAGGGTTGGGAGCTGCTGCGGTCGGAAGAGGGTGGGGTAGTGGTAGAGGTCCTGGGTCTGCCCCCTCCTGCGCACGTTTTGGAATAACCATAGCCCCACAGGAGACTGCGTGCAGTGGTTCCTCGGCTCTCAGAATTACAGAATCAATCAGTTGGAGAAGATCTCTGAGATCATCTAGTCCAACCTGTGACCGACCACGATGTGAACTAGACCATGGCACTGAGTGCACGTCCGGTCTTCACTTAAACATCTCCAGGGACGGTGACTCCACCACCTCCCTGGGCAGCCCCATTCCAATGCCTAGTCACCCTTTCTGTGAAGAAATTCTTCCTAATGTCCAGCCTACACCTGGCGCAGTTTAAGACTGTTCTCTCATTCTGTTGATTGTTGCTTGGGAGAAGAGGCCGATCCCCACTTGGCTTTACCCTCCTTTCAGGTGGTTGTAGAGAGCGATAAAGTCACCTCTGAACCTCCTTTTCTCTTTTGCAGACAGGCTGTGTTGACTCATTGGCGCTGGATTTTGAGGCAAGTGTGACTCCCGTACAAGGGTTTTGGGAAACTTACTAGGGAGGAGTGTGTTGAAGTGGCTTTTAAGACTGGGTGGGACAGCATAGGGTTTGGTTTTTGCTCGTTTGCTTTTACAGTGTAATCTGCTCTTTACTGAGCCTTGACACAGATACACTGGAGAGCACTTTGCTCTTATCTCTTCCTGTTGCCACCCAGATTATGATGCTTGTGTGACTCTATGTGATGCTATTATTGACTGCATGGACAGAACTTGGGATTTAGCTTTGAGGTTGACTTTTGAGTTTGATGTTCTGTCAAAGTTCATGTAGAGACTTTCTTGGCTATGGGTTGTGGGGATTTATTGTGTGGTGGTTTGCTTTTTTTGAGTGATAGATGTTGCAATTATTACAATATTCACAATGTTGAAACATGAGAATGTTTTCCAAAGCATAACTTTTGGTCACTGCCTCTGGACAGGTCCAGCTTAAACCACTGTTAGTGGGTTGTAAATTTTCACAGCTTATTGCCTGGCTCAAAATTTTTAGTTGCTCAGGTTTTTGTCTCCAAGGGTTTATCATTTTCCCAGAGGAAAGGACCACAGGATGACTTTCTGTGCTTCTGTGGTTTGATAGCCACTGCTGTTGCTTGGCTGAGCAAATGACAATACAGGCAGCACAAAGCAGCACAGTGCTGCTACTACCTATTTATTATTTTTTTAATATGTGAAAATCTTCCTAAAGGAAGGTTATCTTTTCAGAAATATCTTATGGTCTGTCTCATAGGTAAGGTCCTACATTTGAAGTTTCTTGGACAGCTTCCAAAACAAGGCCCAGACCATTCAGTGCAGCATAGTATTAAACAATAGGGACTAAACCTGCATGTCATGACTTGCACTATCTAATGTGAAGTATTCCCACTTTTTATCTGCTGAAATTCTATTTGCAGCATATACTAATCCTATTTCAGTTATAAAAGTGTTGGCTTAGGTGTGGGTCTTCTTGTTAGGTCTTGGTTGGTTGGTTGGTTGGTTGGTTTGGGGGGCTTTTTTGGTGTTGGGTTGTTTTTTGTTTTGGTTTGTTTGTTTAATGACCTGGTGAATTGATCAGATTATTCCCCTTTCTCTAAAATTAGGGGGTCTGGTGCTTGACTCAATGAGCTTTGATATAACTCTGGCTCGTTACATCAATCACTGTTATACACAGAGAGAACACAAAGTGCAAACACTTTCGGAACTTCTAAATCATAAATTGATCTCTTTGGCTAACTGTATTGATGACTTTGGTTTTCTGAACATGTTCCAAAATGTACCACGCTCTTTCTAACAGCGATTCCTGGAGCTGAGTGCAGTGTTTCAGGCATAGCTGCACCAAACCTCTGCTGGAAGGCACTGCAGTTGTGTGAGATCTGATGTTTCTCTGTAGCTAGGCTGGTGCCTGAAGTGGCTACCTGGAAACAGAGACTAGACAGAAATAAGGGAATAAAGGTGATATTTATTTGAAAGGCCTTCAAAGGTACACCCTGGGAGACCAGAGGCTACTGCCAAAATGGACCCCAAGATGGATGACAAATCATGAGTTCTTCACACTTTTATAGGTTTGGTCCATTTGCATATCAGCATAAATTTGCCAATTAAAACTTTACCTAGTGATGTAAGTTCTCTAAGCTCAGCCCCCATTCTCCAAGATGGTGGTTTACACATTTTGGGTCTGGGTGTCCTTGGAGAGCAAACCTAGAGACTTTGTTATGTCTGTCTTAGCATGAGAGAGCAGCAGCAGCAGGCTGTAAGACATTTCAGAGTTTTACAGTAGGCAATACAGAATATAAAAGCCAAAACTCAAGGCATCAAGGCTGACAGCTCTTTGGGACTGGAGGAGTTCCCAAGCCTGGTTCAGAGAAACTTAGAAAATAGTAATGCAAGCACTGGCACTTTTTTCTTTTTTTTCTAGTAAAATATACTCTAATAGGTCAATCTTCTGAACAGACTTAAAAAGAATGTGTTGGCAGTCTGCTTTTGCTGTCTCCTCTTGCTTAGGATTGAGTTGTAGGTGAGAGAATTGCAGGTAGTGGCTTGCTGGGAGCACTACCTTTGCAGCACTGATGCCTTTTCACTGGTCCTAAAATTACGAGCCAGACACAGTTAGGTGATAAAAAGGGGTTACCTTTATAAGGATCCTTATGGTGCACAGCATGCTGGATGAAAAAGCGCCGAAGATGCACTATAACATAAAGTGGGTACAATTTTATATGTTTAGCAAATTAGCATAACTGACATGAATCTCTAGTTAGAGATATAGGTAATGAGGTAATTCCCCCCCTGGTTCTACCCTTTTCTGAACTCCCTCCCCCTTTAGACAGGAACTAAACCTTGTTTATGAAAAAGTGTCTCGGGAAGCCGTTTTGAACTCGGTTCCCAAAGAATCCAACCTTGGACCCTCAGGCCTTGGAGCTGCTGGGGAATGTATTTTGTAAAATGCTAGCTACGAATACAATAATAGGCTGTGGAGCTACAAATATATATGTAAAGAATATAGAGTATATATAAAAGCAGAAAGGCAAAAATCAATTCGGTTGGCATCAGCACATGCAAAGTAAACTTTTTTGTTTACTTTGAATGGGTCATATCCTGAAAACTGCATTATTTCAGAGAAGAGTTATTAAAAGATACCGTTTGGCTCTATTTTGAGTAGTGGAACTTTTAATCAATAATCCAGAGGAGCTTGCCTGAGGGTTTTTACAGAGGTAAGAAAACCACCAAAGTTATGCACAACCCTTGGCTGCAGCTTGAAAGTAAACTACCTTTGTTGTCAGCTGTCTACATAAATATCTTGATGTCAAGAGTTCATATTTATTTGTTGCAGTGTTGTGGAGGCCAGACATCTCGGGTAGCTCGTGGTTAGTGAGTGCAATGAAGAGAACGCCTGCGTTGTTGAGCGATGTGCAGTTGCATTTCAGGGCTATTTTTAGTTCGGGACATAATGGTTTGTTTTTTACGTCAGAAGAACGCTGTAGATGAACGTAGGATTTAAAAGTGTGGAATTAGCAGGGGAAGTCAGTAGCTGTCTGTGTGGACAGACTGAGAAGGACATAACCATGGAATTTCCCTTTATGCTCCAGATGCTTGGTACACCCTGTCAGGTATCTAATACAAAGCAAGGTAAAATGTCTTTCCTTTTAGTTAAACAAACCAAAAAATAACTGCTTTTTGCCTGTGTATTGTGTTGATTGTGTAAGGGAGTTACTTTGCTTAATTTTACACCCTTTTATTTTTTAAGGGTGAATCCCAGTTAGTGACTTCAGTTTTACTTTTTGGGAGTCTAACAAAACATTCTGTCTTTGAGCAAACTATCTGAGAAACAGTTAGAACTGTGCTATGACTCTGATTAGCATTGCATTTCTGACCAGGTAATTTGTTTCTAACTTACAAAATTAATATTTAGTGTTAATTTCAGAATATTGATATTCTTGTAAATACAGGTGAAGCTTAAATTTGTCTTCTGTTGAGAGACATTTGCTACAGGTGCTTTCAGTAAAATTTAGAATCAAGGATGGAAGGAATCTGCATAACACTGGGCATAATAAAGGATTATAGCAGTATGGATTACACTTTAGTTTTAGCTAATGCAAGCAGAGGTTATGAGACTTTTGGAAACAACATTAAAAAGGGTCTAACTTCTGATCCAAAAGCAATATTGAGGGCTTTGTGTTTGCCTTTCAGTGAATGACTCAGCTTTTCAAGTTCATACTGTCATACATTTAGTTAGAACACTACATGTATCTTCCCAGCTAAATAGATGCAGTTAACTTTAAAGCCTCATTTCTACCCTGAGTGTATTTGTGTTATAACATATAATCTGCCATGTTTATTTCTTCATTTGGCAGTTTCAAGGGAAACAATGACATTGGTATACCTGTGATACGTGAAAATGTATAAAAATATATAAATGTTTCTAAGGGTTGGTAGTTTAAAAGAAACAATCTTCACATTTTTGTAGCTATTATGCCAGTAATTAATTTAAAAGAGACTATGCTGGCATTTGCATGTGCTGTGTAGTAGTTCCACTGTGTGAGGGAATAGCAATGTAGAGCTTCCGAACCAAGTCGGTGTTCTCTCTCTTTTAACGGCAGCTGTTCTAATAAAATACTATTCAGAGCCTAAAATACGTTTTTTCCCCTCAAAAATGTTAGTTTAGCATACAGTCTGATCTACTTAACCACTGTGCTAGTTTAGCAGTGCATGTCCTTCTGTGTGGTAGGTCAACAGTTCCTCCCAAACTTATGAGTATGTAGTCTTAATTTGTGGAAGATGCAGGTGGAGTATTGAATTAGCAATACAAGCACTGTGTGAGTTTCATTTCAAGAGCTGTGATTTGATTTGGGTTTTTTAATGTAGCCTGCTATTGGCCTACAGTGCCAATATGTCCCTGAATGAGATCCCTGAATCCTCAAAGGCTTTAATAGCAAGTGACATCTGAATGAAAGAAAATGGAGCAGGAGATACTGAAATAAATGTGTACTTTGGGGTATATGCCAATAACATGAAACTTGATGTCCCTATACCCATCCTTCTCCCAAGGACTTGTGATTTAATAAGGCTAAATCTTGGATATGTTTCTGTCTCCTTAGAACCAACAGCCACCATGTCTAGCAAAAGGGCAAAGACAAAGACCACCAAGAAGCGCCCTCAGCGCGCCACTTCCAATGTATTTGCCATGTTTGATCAGTCGCAGATCCAGGAATTCAAGGAGGCCTTCAACATGATCGACCAGAACAGGGATGGCTTCATTGACAAAGAGGACTTGCACGACATGCTCGCCTCCCTTGGTAATGTCCCTTTGCTGTTCGTGCTTGCCAAGCAGATTTGTGCTGTAAAAATCAAAATACTGAGTTTGGGATATGAGAAGTGTCTCAGTTTGTATTAACACAATGTATTGACATTATTTTTTCAGTTGGAAAGCTAACCCAAGTATGAATCCCTTTATTTGTAGGAAAGAATCCAACGGATGAATACCTGGATGCCATGATGAATGAGGCTCCGGGCCCCATCAACTTCACGATGTTCCTCACGATGTTTGGTGAGAAGTTAAATGGCACTGACCCGGAGGATGTGATCAGGAATGCTTTTGCTTGCTTTGATGAAGAAGCAACAGGTACGTGGGTGAAACAACAGTGTACACGTATTACTTCTACTTACTTTTATAACAGTAAATACTTGTGTTCATAGAAGCAGTGATCAGTTTTTTAACTCTGAAAGTTTTAATTTCTGCAAACTAAAAATCATGCCTGTATTCTCATCTGCTAAATTTACCTTTTCAGTCTCTGTAAAAATTTCAAATTTCTGGCAGTTCAGTTCTGTTGTTCAAGACTGGAGAAAGTATAAAAGATGCTGGTCGAAAACCAGGGTCTTAATTTATCCCTAACTTAAAATTCACCTCAGGGGCCACTTTTATAAGGGGAATTATTGTTTTCAAAGCTGTTGTGCTTTTATGAAGAACTTGTTTTCTGTCAGCAACTTGTATCCACCTTCCCTCTGTTAAGCTGCATTAAAAGGAGAAGAAAATCAATGCAAGAAAATTCTTGTGTAACTCACAGGAGTGATGATAGAAGCCATCGTAAGTTATGCAAGCCTGCTTGTTTAGTAAACAATGCCAAAAATTTATTCTTTGCAACCAGTCTGGTAAATCTGAGTTTTACTACTGATAAAATATCAATTTGAGATGTTGTAAACTTTCCTGTGTTTCATGCACTTGTTAAATATTAGTAGTCAAGTTCCATGACTTTTGTAGTTTTCATTAGGAATGCTCAAGGCAAACTGATCCCCTTCGTGATTTTTAAAATACTGAGTTTTAGAAGGTTCGTGGTACTACTGGGACTGTAGCCCTGCTGTTGGGAAAGATGTCCAGTATGAATACTGGCGAATTTTTATATTCTTTGGAACACCACAGGCATAAACGGTATTTACTTGAAGTAGTGGGACCTTTCAAACTAAGATTTGATTGAATCCTTGTAATTGGCAATTTTAGTAATAGGCTTTAATGGCATTGTTTTCATTTGGCAGACAAAGACTGTAGGTATCTTTGAGGGAAAGAACTCAAAGAAAGAAATTATCACATAGGTATTAGCAGATAAATGTAAAAACTCTTCTTCTGTCCTCCTACACTGTG
Organism: Falcunculus frontatus; assembly: GCA_013398115.1. NCBI lineage: Eukaryota > Metazoa > Chordata > Aves > Passeriformes > Falcunculus > Falcunculus frontatus. The sequence goes on from VZRV01002793.1 coordinate 398,391, forward strand.
CTCCAGGGTTCATCCAAGAAGACTACCTGCGGGAGCTGCTGACGACAATGGGAGACAGGTTCACGGATGAAGAGGTGGATGAGCTGTACAGAGAGGCCCCCATCGACAAAAAGGGCAATTTCAACTACATTGAATTCACGCGCATCCTGAAACACGGAGCAAAAGACAAGGATGACTGAGCAACTCCCTGGATACCTGCAGATTATCTTTACACTTATGTTTATTTTTAACGGTTTCTTCCTGATAGAACTTGTTGCATGCATTTAGCTCCAAAGCTTTTGTCTTTTTCAATATATTTATCTATTCCAGGCCGTTAAGGCACATTTGCACCTGTAATCAGACTGGAAGCGGGGAAAATATTGTGAGGGAAAGGCTACAGGACAAACATTCCCTGGAGTTGATAGTCCAGGAAAATAATCTCAGTGTTTCTGGTTTAGCTGGATTTTTACATTTTTGTAATAAATGCCATTTTGAAATAAAGATTGCTATATAGATAAAATACCTCAAAATCTTTTGTGAAGAATGACATTTCTATTACACATTTACAAATGCAGGTGTGTTTACTGTATTTTTCTTGCAGTTGCAAGTCAAGCTAGAAAACTGATTTTCACAGTGTTTTGTTCAGTGTCACAGGGTTCTGAAAGGCTCCTAGCAGCATCTGCTGGCATCTTTAAAAATGCAGCTGCAGAAGTCTTTCATCTCGGGTTTTTGAAGTGGGATCTGACTACTGTGTAAGTAGTTAACCAAATAAACTGTTAGGGAAGACTGTTAAAATTGCCTCATGGCCAGCAGAAAACATCTGATTCTTAACCAGATACCATGACCAGCTTTTGCTTCCTTTTAATAGTGATGGGTTTTCTAGCAGTACTTTAATGTCAAAGTGTGCATTCTTCTTTGCTAAGTCTTTATGCTGGCAGTAAGTGGGAATTAGGCATATTTTTTTCCTTCTGCTGAAACCTTGTGCAAAGGAATCTGTGCTGGCACTAATTAACAGCAATACGTGGCCGGAAAACTTATATAAAGCTTTAGTTTTCTACAGCTAATTCATTTGCATGTGAGAACGTGAGCCAAGTTGTTCTGAGAATTAACTTTGTAAAACCCTATAGGTGCTGAAGTTGCTGTCACTTTTTAAAATACCATACATCTTCCTCAGTTATATTGGTAAGATGGCTTTTAACCAAGCACAGTCAGTCATTCAGTACTGATTGGGCTGATGTTGTTATCTCACATACAAAGAAAAGAGGAAGATTGTTCTGTTCTTAGTATGACCATGCTCTTCTTTGTGCCTCATTCTCTTGGCTACTGCAAATTAGAAAGCAGAAGGAGAATTTTTGCCTATGTATGTATCAATTAATGACGTCTTATCCAGAAAGCTTGCCCTCAGCTATATCCCATGACTTTAAACCCCAAGGAGTAGGAATTCAGCACAAAGGATTGTAAAGGCTCTGACAACTTATCCTGTAAGGTGGGTTTGTCGCATTTTGTGTGTGACAGCATGAAGGCTTGGTTACTTAATCTTGCTTGTGTTCCCATATGGCAGCTCTGGAAGATATTCTGGCTTTAGGTTTGTAAATAACTTGACAATGTATACTCGGTTGGCATACTTGGACTATTTTTTAATTTTTTATTCCAGGGTGGTTTTTTCCACTTAAGGGCTTAATTAAAAATGAGTTTTCAGCTATTCTTTTCCCAGTTCTGTGTTTTATATGCTAACAAACTTAGCCTCAGTTTTTCTCCTACTCACTTTATGTTCTACAATACTTCAGGCTGCCACAGCTACTCCTTTTTTTTGAAAGTTTTGTTTTTAACTATCTTGGTGGTCTTCAGTAATGGCTGCTGAGGTGTTTCTCCATATGACACCTGCAAGGTTCTAGTAAGTAGTTTATGAGTATGAATGGAAGTTTTCACCAGCAGTGCCCATGTGACAAAGACAAGAGAGTGGAGATTTAGGAAACACTTCTTGTTGAAATGTTGCTATGTAACATTAGGCTGAAGAACAAGTTACTCTGTCACTTCTTTAGACTGATCTTGTCAGCTCTCTGCAATTCAATACTGTGTGCATACATGCAAGCAGCCTGCATGAAGGACAGATGTATGATACTGATTATTTTTTCCCTTTCATTGTCTAAATGGTGTAAGATTCAGAGATCAGTTTACTTCTCTTGGGAATACTGGATCCCTAAACTCTTCTTTTCCTGACCCTGTTTTCTCTGTAAATGTTAGGTGTTCGTATGTTACACTGAGTAATTGGCAGGTGTGCCAGCTGGATTTTTCTTGCTGGAAGTAGTGATTTTAAAATTGTAAATACAAGCTACATAGAAGTGAACCTGGTATCCTCCTTGAGAGGAAATTGTCCACTTCAAAAATACTGTGTACTGCTGTTCTTGCTTTCTGAACAGCCAGCTGAAATGTGGGTGTAGCTGTTTTTTTCCTTGTCAGTCTTGGATGCTCCCTCTGAGTAGAGGGTGAGATGGAACTGTACTCGTGTAACGATACCTGCCCAGGAAGAAGTGTTACTGAGAAAGAATATCCAAGGATGTTTGAGTATAATGACAACCTTCCAAGTTCCAGTTTCTCTGATGTGTTTTTTTTTATTGTAGGAGACCAGTTAACCTGCAAGTGGGCACAAACCCCTTAACCACTGAGAGGCTACAAGGCCAACAGCCCCAGCCAAGAGACCATATAAGAGCATCAGATGCCTTTTGTAGCTAGGCAGGGAGGAATGTGACAGCTGAGGTTGCATGCCAAGGGCTGTGGGGATGTGTCATCAATAATTCACTTCCAAAAATAAAAATAACTTTGGTTACTGAAACAGCTTAAAATTCTGATGACTTAGCCTTAGCATTTTGCAGCCAAAATCTCGGAACTTAATCTTTTCTCCCTCGAGGTTCATATATAAAAGTCTCCGAGTTCCACACCAGATTAAGCTTATGATGAAAAACTATTTTCATAGGCTCATGCACACATTTAATAGTCTTATATCTACAGTGATCTATAATGGCCTGTGAAGCACTACTGAAAAGCAGTGATTTATTTTACATGACCCACTTACTCTCTTCTAAGGCTACAAACGCAGAGGTCAAAATGAAGCCAAAGAGCTGCTCAGGTTGAGAAACCTCCAAAGAGGACCACATTTCTGTCGAGTGCTGCCAGGGGATGTTTGCCTGCTGCCTTTTCTTCCCCACTCTGTCGCTGGAGATAAAGGTAACGTGCAACATTTTACATGTGTTTCTGCTCTTTATTTAAGCAAATAAACCCATCTTGATGGCACAGAGATCAGATGACTGACACATTTCACATGAAGGCAGCTTGTTACACTAGCTCAGCAGCTAAGGGATGTCACAGAGGTGGTGTCCCTACACTCTGGAGCAAAGATCCGTTTCACCACTGACCTAAGGACTATCTTTAGATCGCTTGTTTCTAGGATCACTGTCGTATCTGGAGAAACAAATGTAGCACAGCAGCCTCATCCTGGCACAGGGCACCTGTAACAGCATGCCTTTGTGTCCTGACACCTGCATTTGATCTAAAAGCTGGAAAGTATCTGAAATCTTGTCATCACATCTTTCTCGTGGCCTTTTCTTGTCTGAAGTGTCATTAACCTATTATTGGGGATGTTCCTGGGGAGTTTCAAACAACAACAAATGCAAAGGCATTCAGGCAATGTAAAGCCGAATAACGGGTGAGTAACAATCAAAGTATAGTCAAGAACATTTTAGATATCAGCAGCTAATCCTCCACTGGTATTGCTTATGCACCCATGCTCCTATTTTGGCTTCTTACTTAATTTTTCAAAACCTTACTGTCATTTTTAGATAACTTCCTCCCTTGGAAAAATGATTTAGGATTACAGTAACTCGGAAACAGTATTGCAGAAAGTAGGAACAATACAGAGGCAAAAAGAACTCAGTAAATGCCTCTCAAAAAGCAGCTTAAAATTATAATGAAATATTGAAAAGTAATACTGGGGGGAGAAAAGCCCTCCACACAGCTCTTTTTTTTTGTTTTTCTGCTCTGAGCAGCAACTCCACAGAGACCACTGTTTTCCCAAACCTTTGATATACTAACATAGAAAACTTTCCATCTTAATTTAAAAAAAGGAAAAAAAGAAAAAAAGGTGGCAGCACATGGTTGCTTTTCCTACTTTTCTCTGCAGCCTATGGGTAAAACACTGCCAAGGAATGTTTTCAGACCAGAAGTGTGATGCACCCTAGAGATCACACATAATAGGCCCTGCATCACAGGACTTAAGGGGTCAGGCAGTTTGTATCGATGTAATAAATCTCAGGGAAGATATTTACATATTTCTCAGCAGCATGCACTTAACAGGAGAGCAGGAAATCAAACTGGCCTGGAAAATCCCAACTGCTTGCTGCATGCAGGCTCCCCTGCCATGCAGCTGTGATTCAGTCCCTTAGTAAAGCAGCCTTGTGCTTTGCTAAAGCTCGAAAGTCAGTTACAGATACTACAGGATTAGGCAGGTCAAGAATGACTTTATTACAGCTGCCAAAAGGAGCAGGTGGTGGCAGCAGCAGTCTTTTTAGTGTTCTTATAAACTGCTCAATTTTGCAAGGTTTATTTAATCCTTAATCCTCACTTTGACTATTTTAGGGTATCAGTGAGTACAACCCTCACTAAATATTGAACTAGGCTTTGGTTTGTTTTTTAATTATGAATAATTGGGAGTTGAAAGACAGCATTTCACAACAATTTCCAGCCTGTGCCAAGCATATTCAAGTGAGTGGGTGTAAATTGAGGCCTGCAAGACCTGTCTCAGTATGTGCTAAAATAGAGCTGGCATCAGGCACGAGTTACTCGAACCTTGACTTAGCCTTGTATCTAACAGACACTGGGGTTTTTCCCTCTTTTGAGTTCTTCCTTATTTGTGAGCTAACCATCTCTAATGCAAAAGGTTTAATACTGGTAATGTATTCCCACCCCACGAGAAGTATGTTGATTTTGAAATTGCTCCACGAGCCAACCAAACTTGCACAGGCATCAGCTGATAAGAAAACTGATAACAGCTTACTTTTCATGTCAAACAACTGACTATGCTGCTTCTTGTTTTCTGGGTATGTCTTAAAATACTATTTTAGACCTTCAGCCAAGCACTGAGCACATTTCATTTTCTTCCATATTTGTACATACACATTGTCAGATAGATACAAACTCTAACACACAAGGAGAGGGCACATATGTACAGCCTTAGGTTTAGCAGAATTAATCATATTTATTTGAAGGATTGGAGGCTTTCAGCTCTCCTTATTAAGAATACCCATCAACACTTATTCTTGCATTTCAGTTCTCCACTTTATGGAATCACAGTGTCTGGCAGTACTCCTGATTAAAACTAGTGCAAAAAGAGCTGAAAACCTCACAAAGACTTGGCTAGAATTGTTGCAACTTACCAACTACAATAAAAAACAAGGGAAGGACATACAGCACAAGTAGCACTCTATGACTTTGATCATAGAGAACAGGGAACAGAAACCTAGCAGAAATCAACAGCCCAACAGCCAAAGATGTACTTTTCAGCATTTAGTTGGGGTTTTTAATTTGTGTTCTTTAGGTATAAAGCACTTTGGACCTGGGAATGCAAGGAGTACCATGTCTGCTGAGTAAAGTTGCTCAGTACTCTGTCAAACACATGTCAGTGCCCATTCATATAGTGACTGAGATACAGTTTTAAATAAATATATTGAGGCTTGTTTTCTTGTGTTTACAACATTCCACAGACAGACTGCATTTTATTTAAGTTCCATTAAACTTCTCTGCTTTATCCTTCGACCTGATATATATCACTGTCTTACAGTGCTCTAGAGAACTCATGTTCTTGCCTCACTCAGCCATGGACACTGGAAGTTGCTAGAAAGTCAAAACCGTGCTATTTTTAATTTTCAGTATGGAGAAAGAATATCTCTTTCTTCTATAGGCTCCACTACATTCTCTGAGAGCCTTTATTTTTCACGCTTCAGCATCTACCACCGTGTGGCAGGGACCACCTGGGAAAGCAGGAACCATTTTTATTCATGAGGTCATTGAAAGCAAACAGGGAATATAACCTGCAGTCTGAGGTCCTCCAAGAGACCCAAGTGAAGACACATGTTCAGAATCCCTTCTTTAACTCATGACTCCTCAAATGTTTTCCCCTTGGATCACAGCACTGGAGTTATTTTTGGAGAAATTCCAGAAAACTTTGTGACACTCAGCATCTCAAAAAGAGTGACTGTCACTCTGACTGATGATACTGCACTGAACTTGGTATAGCCTGACAGAGGCAACAGATGCCAGGTGGAATCAGGGACGAAGAGATGGAAAGGCAGAGGGATGAGCCAAAACGCCAGGTGAAGCAGCTGACAGACAAAATGCTTTTATTAAATGATAGTTTAGACCTAAAACTTAGATGGATATATTTTATTTTAACTCTGCTGTCAATACTTAATCTCTGTAATTAACATTTGCTGAACAGTGATAATATGCTCAGAAAAGTCTCCTAACTGCAAAACCTTCCACTCAACTTTCACACAATTTTAATTCTTAATATGGAAATCACGCATCTGCTTTTTCATCTAGTCTTTCTTTTCAGGCCCTTTTGTTTCTTATGCATATCCTTAGTCTTACTTCTATGATGACCAAGGGTACGAAATGGCTTCTGTACAAGAAAAATTACAACGTGGGACTCTCTGCTACAGCTGATAGAACACACAAGAGCTTTCTAGAAGCAAAAGTAACACAAAAGAGGTGGACACACAATTCAGTCTTAGTATTTCTTGCAATATGAAGTCTAGAGCATAGAATAAACATTGGAATAGGTACGGTCAAGATTAGCAAGCTGCAGTTGTTCATGTAACAAATAGCAACCTTGCAAAGGGCTCCAAAAACACCAGCAAAGCATATTGTGGATGCTAAATTCACATCAAGTCAAGGATTACATATTAGGCAAGTTCATGAAAGAAGCTCATTGTGGGTTACTAAATACCACATCTGGCTCAGGCTAGCTTATCCCTCCATGAACTAAAAATCGTAGGTATTGGGAGAAAATTCTGGGAAGATACCATAGGCTACCCTGATTCTTACTCTTCCCTAAATACCTGCATAGGCCATTGCTGCTGCTCTCCCCTCAAGAACAGGCTAAAAGCACCCAGTACACTCTCCTCCAGAAAGAACAGGAAGTATAGAGAAAGAGATTTTTTTTTTTATAAATATGATTCCAAGTTTTGAGTAAAAAAATTCAAAAACTCTCCAGGGACCTGGTAGGGAAGACCTCATAACATCAATCATTTCTTGAAGGCATCCAAGAAACCAGTAGACACATCCTGGTGGTGCTCCAACCTAGAAATGGAAAGAGCAGCTGCTGGGCTTCCCCATCCCCAGTCTCAAGATTTTTTGCCAAGACTGCTCCCTGCCTTCTACATCCAGAATCCACATCTCTTTGCAGCTGGGGCGCACTGGTCTAGGCAGACTTTTACACTGAGCCACTGCAGCCATTCCTGTAAGAGTCATTAGATTCATAAAGAAATGTCATATGGCACAGACTGATTCTGCTTCATTAAGCAACCAAGTTAATGACAAATATTTGCACTGTCACTGTAACTCAGCAGAGGTGGGGAAACAGAATCATAGAATTGTTAAAGCTGTAAAATACCTCTAAGGTCATCGAGTTCAACTGTTATTGGAGAGTTCAATGAAAGGAGGGAAAAGGTTTGTTGTAACTTGCTTACTGTCTGTAGCAGCTGTAAAACTTAAGTATGAAACACATAATTTTGAAGGTTTTTTGACCTTCAAAATTCAAAGAAAAGAAGCATTTCAATGACACCGAAGTATTTGAGTATTTTAGACAGAAAGGACAGCAACAATTCACACGTTTTGCTTAAAAAGGTTTTTTCTTAAACAAGACTGACATAAATGAGAAAGGAGAAGGGAGTAATGAACTAAAGAAGAAGAAAGAAGAAAAAATAAAGGGTTAAGAGCTCAGCATTTTTTTTAAAACCATCTTTTCAGAAAGGATAATTTCTATTCTGAATGTCTGATGCACAGCTCTCAGGAAGCACCACACTCACAAAAAGGACCCTTACTCTTTTTCCCTCTTCAACATTTATGTCAATGAGTTAAAAAAAATATCCTCCAAATATTATAAAAGGCAAAACAAATCTTTTTTCCCCTTTAAATTTTTTTTATTGCTATGATGAATGCTGTAATCAAGTAAATTTGAGCCATTTCTAAAAGCATTACTTAGATTTACATTGAACAGAAAACGGTCTGCCTGTAGGAACTGCTTCTCATTCCATGATGCAACAAATTGGAGACAAAAGCTTTAAGAGAGAGACGCACACTGACATACAATTTTGTCATTAAGAACTGATCTCATACTGGGCAAGTAATATCAGTGTACTTATCCCCACACCTGCAGAAGTTAACACTGACAACAACATCCACGGTGACAGGTATCATGTAACACCCTTTTAATAGCATGAAAAACAATACAAGACAGACTAGCATGTTTGCAGTAGTTCAATTTAAAGTAACTGATGAAAGAAGTTTAAGTTAAGAGATCAGATAACTTTTCATAATTAAATTTCAACACAGAGTTCAGTTGTTCAACATTATCATGAAGTATTTTATTAGCTCTCTTAATATCTTGATCTTTCTACTGCTTTTCTGCCCACTCATACTTTGCATGTAGTTATCTTGAAACTATGTGCCATGTCTAGTAAGCAAAGAATTTTTTACCCAAAACTTTTTTCCATTAATAGACTTTCAATTTAGCAAAGTTTAATCTTAGTTTCTATTTCACTTTGAGGCAAACTTTAGAAGAGGGATATTAAAATTCACTGGGGAAGTATTTTAAGCTAATTAGGCCAAATTCTCAGCCCTCATGAAATAACTTCTGATTTGAGAGGAGAACAGGGAAAGAGAGTTGGGCCTCTTGGCAATTAAAACATCTCCCTTCAAATTTGAGACTGCAACTTCTAGACTACATATTAGATTACATGCTAATTTCAGTAAGTCCAGTGCCTAAATGTAGTTCATTTACATTTATAAATATAATTAATAATTTCAGCAAAAGCCTGTATGTCTATTTTTTCCATTTACAGAATGATCAAGGTTGGAAGAGACCTTTAAGATCATCTGGTCCAACCATCAACCCAGCACCACCACAATCCCCAAGTGCCACATCCAGACACCTCTTGAACACCTCCAGAGATGGTGACTCCACCACAGTCCTCCTTGGGTGACTTCCTCCAATGCCTGGCCAATGCCTTTCCTCCTTAAGAGCTCTTATTTTCCAAGACACAGCCTGTACACCAACAAAGATGACAGCAGGTAGAAGGGGGATTCAGGGAATGATGATCTGGAAGCGCAGCTCTCCCATCTGACTGTTTCAGGACCTTTTTGTGCACTAAACAACAGTTTTCTTGAAGCCCAAGCTATTTATGTGGGACCTCGACAAACCAAATGGGAATAAGCATTCCCTTCAGAAAATTTCAAAAATGTACAAGTGGGCTAAAACCAAACTGCTTCTCAAGCAATTTCAGACCCCATCCCCCTAGACTAAAACCAGCTTGTACCTCAATTTATTTGGCATCCTACATCAAATGACAAATGGAAAAATAAGTGTCATCGTTTTTCATTAAAAAATATATGCAAAAAAAAAAATCCTCCAAGGGGCCTTACAATCTATGGCTGCGAGAGGCATTAAGCCTGCGGGAGCACTCACTTAGAAGACTTTACCATGCAATCTGGAATTCTTCTGATCCCTCAGACGAAACACGAGGAAGACTGAAGGTAAGGATAACTCCTCGCACCTGCTAATCCGGGCAGGACGTCCCCGCAGGATGAGGAGGCTCCGTTCACCTCCCCGATGCGGCACCACCACATGAACCTGGGGACGCCGCGGGCGCCGGCACCGGCTCCAGGAGCACGGAACGGAGCTCCACCTTCAGCGTGCAGAGTTTTTATGTGTACAAAAGAAGAACCCCGCGGGAAGCTCTCGGTGACCCGCAGAAGCCCTCCTGAGCTCCATTCTCACATGCTGTCTCCATCCCTGCCCTGCAGGCGGCGCCCGGGCCCCAGCGCCGGCGGCGGCCACTTCCCCCGGGATGCGCCAACGCGGCCGAGGCGGGGGGGCGCACGGAAGCGGCCGCTGGGCCGTGCCGAGCCGGCCGCCGCCCAGGAGAGCCGGGACGGGCTGCGATCCGAAAGGAAAACCTCCGGCTGCCGTCTCGCTGCTCTCCCGCCGCGTCTCCCGGCGTTCGTCCCCACCCGCGGCCCGGGAGCGCGATGGTTTCTCCAGGAAGCGCTGGAGCATCCGCCGGCGCCGGGGCCGCTTCCTCCCTTCCGCGTCTGTTCCGTACCGGGTCCCCGCTGCCACCGCCGGGGTAAGGGGCCTTTGAAGACTAAAATTTAAGTTAATTTACGTCTTATAATAATGACCCTTTTTTTGACTTATGAGTCCGTCTTTCATTTATCCGTATTTTCTACTTTTCTTTTTCTCTTTTTGAAAATACTAGGGAAATACGTTCTGATGAGAGGAAATGGGAGTGCGTTAGAGGCGCACTTTACCATTAAACCATATTACTTTCTCCTTTTTTAAGCCCTAACTCTGATCTTATTGCATTTACTGTATTTCCTCCTCTCCCTAGTGTCCAAAAATCAACATGTCTAGCAAAAAGGCAAAGACGAAGACCACCAAGAAGCGCCCTCAGCGCGCCACTTCCAATGTATTTGCCATGTTTGATCAGTCGCAGATCCAGGAATTCAAGGAGGCCTTCAACATGATCGACCAGAACAGGGATGGCTTCATTGACAAAGAGGACTTGCACGACATGCTCGCCTCCCTTGGTAATGTCCCTTTGCTGTTCGTGCTTGCCAAGCAGATTTGTGCTGTAAAAATCAAAATACTGAGTTTGGGATATGAGAAGTGTCTCAGTTTGTATTAACACAATGTATTGACACTATTTTTTCAGTTGGAAAGCTAACCCAAGTATGAATCCCTTTATTTGTAGGAAAGAATCCAACGGATGAATACCTGGATGCCATGATGAATGAGGCTCCGGGCCCCATCAACTTCACGATGTTCCTCACGATGTTTGGTGAGAAGTTAAATGGCACTGACCCGGAGGATGTGATCAGGAATGCTTTTGCTTGCTTTGATGAAGAAGCAACAGGTACGTGGGTGAAAATCAGCTGCTTGGTGGGGGTATGGCTGGGTTTTTATGTTGTTTATTTGGGTTTCTAAACAGTATGCTGATTTTTGCACCTTTATAAATTAAGTATGAGATGGTAATCCTAGATGGCATACTTTACTAAGTAGTGAGTATTCGGCTTATTACTGAGTGGGAGTAAAACCTGTCTGGCTGTTCTGTGTCAGTACTGAGGACTAGTAGGACTGTTCTTCTGTGAGGCTTTGAAGAAGAATGTTTTAACTGGACAGTGTGTGTGTTCCCCAAAGTGTAAAACAAGATGTATTTGCTCTAAGATGAGGAATTCAAATCAGTAATGTGTGATTTTCTATGGTGTTGAAACAGTAATGATGGGAAAACTGTTATACAATTGAGTTTGTCTCCCCTCTGCAGTAGGTCTGAGATGCATCTGGATTCTTCAGATGTTTAATATTTCAAGGCAGGCTGTCCAGACTTCATAAACTCTTTCGAACCCTTATCTGGCTGAGTGTTCTTTATGACTCTGAGGACAAATGTCGTGCCCTCGCCTGCAGCTCAGTTTGCTTTCAGATTGCAGGAAGGGCTGCAGCCTTAGTGGTCTAAAGTTAAAAACTGGGTGGGGTGTAGAAAGAAATGACAGATTGGACTGACTTGCAAAACAAGATGAAGGGAAAGAGTAAAACACGAGCTCAGTTTTACTATATCAGTCTTCGAAGGTTGTGCCTGTAATCTTGAGGTTAGAGCTTGTGCTTTTATTTATTCAGCTAGGCTAAGATTTCCTAAGAAGTATGGAGTAACTGGGGACCAATCCATAGGGCAATCCTGTGGAATTACAGAGTATCAGTGCTTTGATGTGTTGCAAACTTGTCTTACTAGCTCACGTTGAAAATATGTAGCCTCTGTACTAGAGATGACACTGTATCTATACCTTTCCTCACAACTGTCCACCACAATATTTTAATTTAACCAGTCGATATATGCTCTGAACCTTTCAAAGGATATCGTTCCATTTCAACAGCTATTTTCAGTCTGTGTATTTTTAGCACCTTTTGCCTTTTCAAAGAGCATCCCCTTCCTGCTGAGGTGTAGGTAAACAGGCTTTCTGTTGGTAAGGCCTTTTCAAATGTTAATCGACTTCCTCCCTCTCAAGGGAAATCTCTTTACCATCTCCTAGAGAAGGAAGTTTTGTTAGTAGGTTAATTATTTTCTCTCCACAGGTAGTCTGACTCACTGTGCTACAGGGTTTTTTTTGTGTGCACCAGAACAAGAGTCTGTGAATTACAATATAGGGAAAATGGTTGTGCTACCAGTTCTTTGGAACAGAAACCTTCTGTGTCTGTGTAAACAAAAAATTACTAGTTTGGGCACCCATATACTGATAGATTGATTTTAATATCTTCCAGCTCTGTGTGGTAAATGCTTTAGTCTAGTCCTACAATGATTTGAGGATAATAGTTTGTTCTACAGTCTGTTTTGTGTATTATGCCATCCTCAAATTTTAACCAGGAAACATGCAAGATAGTTACGTTGTTTTATTGAGTTTTGATTAATAATAAGTCAAAATGAAGTCTTCAAAATAGCATGTGATGTATTTGTAGAACCCATGTTATGTCGATCCTTTATTAATTTTATCCTCAGTTCCTTTTTATCCAAATTTTATCCATTTGTTCCTTTTAAAAATGTACAAGAGCATTTCCAGCTGTATCAAACTCGTTTTACTTTTTTATTTCATGGTCTCCACGTGTGTGTTTGTTATGGGCCTGATTTTTTAGCTCTATGTCAGTTTAGGTCTTTCAGAAGGGAGTAGTACAAATCAGATCCTATAGATGAGGATAAGGGAGTCATACTTGTTGGGTTTTACTTACATTTCCTACATTGCTAACGTAGCTGGATATGTTTCTTCAGCATTACTACAGTGTGTAGTACTATGGAATTAGTATAAAAGTTGGATCTGTCTGCATTTGGAGGACTTTTTATCTGCTTTTTGATCCTGTATTGTCATCTGCTTTGTGCTGCCTGCAACAGGCTGAATCTTAAGTTTTGCTTCATTTATTTGTTACTCCCCATCCACACTGAAGCTGTGTGGGAGGGAGAGGAGCACTGTTTGCTTTACAATTCGTTGCTGATAAAACTTGAAGTGTATCCCTAGTTTGGCAGCCCAGTTCAGTGTTTAAACACCTAGCTATTCAGACAGGAGCAATTAAGTCCTTGAGGCTGAACTCGCAGCACCAAAGGCCTTGCATTCTTTGAATACTAATCCTTGTGTCATCTCTCATCACTGCTTGGTCTCTATAGGACAGCAGAAATAGAGTCTAATCTGTTTAGTTGCCTTTTTCCTCTTCTTTCCACCCATCTGCAAAGAGAGAACTCCAAGGTTTGACCTGATTAGGATGCGCCTGGCTAACTGAACATTCTCCCTATTTTTGAAGTAGAAGATTGCTGCTAGCCTTCTTCATTTGAAGTCAGTAGCCAAGGGCTGGTCTACCTTGGGATATGATGCTGGTTTCATTAGCACATGTTGTTCCTTCCACCAGCATACGCCACCCCCGTGCTAATTTGTCATGCTCATTGACTGCTTTTTGGTCCCCTGTTTCCCTGTTTGGTTTTGTCTCGCTAATGAACTCTGTTTGCTTAAGTTATTCAACACTCTTTCCAAAGCAGAATTTTTTTTTTATCGCATTCTAATTGAATCTACATCAGTTGATGTGGGTGTCTAGATATGATTTCCAGCTGTTCCACAGCGTTTATGTATCTTCTTTTTGGAACCTACTTCTACCTCGTGTGTTCTGTTATTGATATTTCTCCAACTGAAGTTCTGTAGCCAATTTCTTTCTCAAATGAAGCAACTGTTGTGCTGCTAGAGGCATGGCTGGTCTTATTTCAGCATTTAGCAGTTTCTGCATTCTACTGTCTACCCTTTGTTATGCATGTTCCTTTTTTCATCTCTAAATTTTCCTAGAATTATTTGGCAACTGATGGTTCTGCCCATCTCTTGAAATAGAATTAGCAGAAGATACCTATAAACTGCTCCTTTTTCTATCTTTGTTAACGTCCTCAAAAGTCTTCTGCTCTTTTAGCATAAAGTAAATAATATACCCTAGTCTTTTTTTACTGGGTTCTCCACCTTTACCTCTCCACCATAAACATTCTTCCCGCCTCCTGAGCTAACTTGCTCAGTCTTGCCTGAAAGTCTCTTCTGTTATAAACTCCTTCCCTGGACACTTGCCAGGAGTTCACTGTATCCACATAAACTGCCTCCAGCAACAGTGTTGTGCAGCACTGAAGAGCCAGAGTGGTTATTTAGTCCCCAGGGGAAACTAGTTTATAGAGGATGTGCAAATATATCTAATTAAGTCAAGAAGAATATAGTTCATTTAAGAGAACTGCTTGTATAATGCAGACTAGCAGTGACAGGAACTTGTTTTTCCACTTTGAGCCGTTGAAGATCAGTAGATGGAAATAAGTGTTATTATACCACAGCAGGTCAAGCCCTGTCTTCAAAAATCTGTATGAAATGCATCAAAGTTCCTTTTGCTCTGCACTCAAGGAATTTCTTTAGAATTCAGTTAAGGAAGTTTTTGGGGCTTTCTGTGCAAATGCAAATGTAATATATTACGTGCTGCACTGGTTAATTGCCTGTCTCTTGGCATGTCTGTGCTGCTGCTTTTGGAGCTCTGGCTAAGAGGCTCGGCCTCCCTTTTGCGTTTCTCTCCGCACGTCTCATTCCAGGGTTCATCCAAGAAGACTACCTGCGGGAGCTGCTGACGACAATGGGAGACAGGTTCACGGATGAAGAGGTGGATGAGCTGTACAGAGAGGCCCCCATCGACAAAAAGGGCAATTTCAACTACATTGAATTCACGCGCATCCTGAAACACGGAGCAAAAGACAAGGATGACTGAGCAACTCCCTGGATACCTGCAGATAGCGCCTTTAATTTTTTTTTTCTTCTCACTAATTTTATTTCTCAGGATCTGTTTTTTTCTTTTTTTCTTGTTGGGACCTTTTGCATACATTTTTAGCACTGCAACGTCTTCCTCTGTGGATCCTAAGGCTGCTCAGGCACACCTGCACCTTTGTAATAAGACTGGAAAGTGGCAGGGAGAGAGAGGACAGCTTACAGTGATAGAGGTTGAGGGACAAAGATCGGAGAGTGTGGAGGCCCAGGTAAAAATGTCAGTGCTACTCATCCTAGCTAGATTAATTTTACATTTTTAATGATAATTTTTCAAATAAATCACTGTTCTACTAAGTGCATAATTAAAATTTTCATGCTAGAAGTATAGTGTTTCTCTAATGATATCTGTAAATATTTTTGCAACTGTACACAGTCGTGTTGTTACCTATTTTTGCCTTAAAAATGATGCATAAGTCACTTAAGCATACTGATGTTTGTACTTCAGCAACTGAGTATTTCATCTGCTACTGTGAACATACACAATGAAGAAGAAATTCCCATCCTTCAAATTTTAGTGTATTGTAAATTAATAATTTCTGTCCAAAACTTGCACATTAAACATTTTAAATCTTACGGATGCAGTTGAGCATGTATTTTACCACCTCAGTGCCTCCATTTCTCGACACTGAGTACTATATTAATACCACTTTTAAAAAACTTAAAATGTGAATCCTAGTGTTTTCTTTAAAACAAGGTGTCGTATATGGATAGAGTTGCTTGAGTGATGCCTCTTACCAGATCTGTGGGCCTGCCAATATGGAATTATTGACATTTCATTGCAACCATTTATTTCTTTCTTTGACCTTTCCTTTTTCCAAAGCACAGTAAGAACGGGGCTGGATGAAGAAGGAAGGTGTGCTGTCTCTGTGCTTTTTGTTTTCTGTCTGAAAATATTATTCTTGGTTTTTAAATGAAACAATATACACTATATTTTTGAGACCTCCATCTGAGAGTGGTGCTTTGGATGTGTGAGACTGAGGCATTCCTTTTTGTTCCATTTCTCATAGTTGTATCCTCTATAGTTTTTGTGGTATGGAAGGCATGGCAGATTTGCTATAGTGTTCTGAAGCAATTTTGCCATAATCAGACCACAAGCATTTGTGGTCCTGGGGTTTTTTTGTCTTGAGAGGAAGGATGATCCAGGGCTGCTTCTGGCACTTCTAGGAATTACATTGTTAATCCCTTCAGAATTTATGTTACAAAATTAAGAAAAGTCATTTGGCTGAGAGCATTTTGCTGTTTCTTGGTAGGCTGCTATTGCGAGCTGAACTTTTAAGAAATGTCACTTGAGGACAGTGATTAAAGCCCTGAAACTCCTGCTCTTCCTCAGTCCCAGTGAGCTTTGCCAAGGTGTGGGAGCTGTGCACACAGGGTTGACCTGATCCTGCTGACTGTGGGCCTGTACAAAGAGCATGGAAAAGCAGAGACGGGGGGAAAGGTGCAGAATGGACTCAGAAGAAATCCAGACACTTCACGAATGTTTTCCCTTGGTTGCTGTTTTGTGGTTTTTGGTTGGTTTTTTTTTGGGTTTGTTTTTTTGTTTGTTTGGTTTTTTTTTAATAAAAATACTTACGTTTGCAGAGGGAAGAGATTAAAAACTCTAACAAGAACTTTTATAAACTATCAGTGAAATTAGTACCGCTTTCCATGCTTCTGAAGGGGGCGAAGTCCTCTGGCCACCGGCCTGGGGCCATCGGCGAAGCCACCAGGAGGTGGCAGCACAGCTCCCGGCACGAACGCTGCTGTGACGGGCGAGCGGCTCCCAACCCAAATTTTTGTTGGTTTTGGTTTGGGGTTTTGGTTTGTTTGTTGTTTTTTGGGTTTTTTTTAGTCCCGAAGAGCTCGTTTGGTGTATCGTGCATAGGGCAAAATATGCTCCGTTCCCACAGAAGTCCTGCCCCTGCCACAGCAAGGGCTAATGCTGGCAGGATTTTTCACATTGCAGATCTTGCATGTGCTGAATTTTTGGCCCTTTAATCAAATTCATTCATTACGGAAAAAAGGAGGCCTCTGCAAGCCATTGTTACAGGCCTACATGCACAAACACACATGTGGTGTATGTTTGGCAAAGATTGGGTTTCAAAAGTACTTACGGCCTTCCTTGTAACTCAAACCAGAGACACTGCTCCTACATTTCACTTCTCAGGATCTCAGTGAGCACCCTGCTTCTTTTGTTAAGATTAGCTTTGAAAAAAACTACTCCCAAATTCAAATGTATATGTTTGTATAACTTTGTTTACATACGAAAGACTAAAACCTGTGATAGAAACTAAACTGCTGGGGCTCAGAGTGAGGCAGCTGGTATTTACCCACAGCAATAAATGCCAATTGTTAAACCCCAGTGCTTGCTTACGGGCCAGGGCCGTGTTGCTGTATAGCAGCATCTATATGCCATTTGGCCTTGTGATGACGAATTGTAGTTCACTAATACTATTGTTCTTAGCCTTGCCTTCGGCAGAATCTTGGTTTTACTCTCGAGTTTAATGGCATTTAATGTTCTCATAAAAACATGTCAGAGACAATGATAAAAATGGATTTTTGGGGTGTAATTCAGAGGCCTGGGATTTCTCTTGCAAAGAAATTTTAAACCCCTGCTCAGCTCTGATGCAGAGGGTGCCTTAAAGTCTGTGTGTGTCTGGAACCAGTAACACTGGTTTTATAGACCAATTGCAGTTCTTAGTCCTGGCAAAATCATTCTCAGTAAGAGCCACAGAATTTTCAAGTGTTCTCACTGAAGTGGGTCAGCAGAACATGAGGGCATTTGTCGTGGGATGCCTTTCTCCTTTTATTTTTATTATTAATTCAGCTGTTTTGTAGCTAGGTCACTTGAGTGGAGGGCAGGAACAATGTGGCCTTGAATCCTCTCAGCTAGAAGAGAGAATTAAAAGTAGGTCTGCAACATTCAGGCTGAATGTTAAACCACTGAACAATTGAGCAAAGGAGGGTGGAACCATCGCAAGCAGCTGTGTTTCTTATTGTGCCTTTTTTTTTTTTTTTTTGGCAAATGGAGGAGCTTAGGCAGTGATCTCAGGAGAAGGAATAAAAGAGATCCATTCTACCTTGAGAGGACTCTTTCCTGCTCTTCAAGGTGAAGTTCCCAAAAGCTATGACTCACAAGTGGGGCTGGGATGCTTGTTTCCTGTGGTTGCAGAGGCAACAGAGCTGAACCCTGGATGAGTTTTAGCTTATAAACCGTTTCCTCTCCAGGACTGGTTGTGAGAGGTAGTGCCTCGCCAGGGAACTGTCTCACACATCCTGTATCTGGCTTAACATCCCCCACACTAACTCCTGCCAGTGTAGGTAGTAACTTGTAAAGGTTCTCACTGTCTTTACGCTGTTTGAATGCCCTGCTTTGTAAGCTGCTGTAGCTCAGCACCTGATTATCATCGAGCAGCTCAGCTCTCTCCATTCTGGGGGCAGTCGATTCATGAGTTGTGCTCTCCCTACATGGGAATTGCAGCCACAACTCCTGTAGGAAGGGCAGTGGTGACTCCTTCCCTCCTCTTCAGTATTTCTCGTTGATGAGATTCGGCGTATCCTTACTCAATACCCTTGTTTTAATAGTTACTAATTTTAGCGCCGAACTCCCCTGCCTGGGGAGAGAGCAGCATCTGTCAGTGTGGCAGATACGCCTCACTGTGGATAGTACCAGTGGTGTCGGGCATTCTTCATTGACACACGAAGTAGCCGGTATTTAATACGGCAACCTCCAAATGTCAAATAGAACGGTGCTTGTTCTAAAAACCGCCAAGGTCTGGAGAGAATTCCTGTCACCAGGGTGGTGGTGTCTAAATCCTAAGCACTTGGTCTGACCTTTGTGGACGGTCTCCTAGCGGCAGGCAGGGCTCGTTCTGCTATTCAAATAACCCCAACTAACTGCTGACTCATCTCTAGTTCCACTCGGCACATCCCAGTGCTTAAATATAAAAATTGTTTCAGTAGCACTCTGTAGCTGTGAAAGGCAAACCTAACCAGAGTTCCTATGTAATCATCATGAGATCAGAAGTGTCATGTAAACGACGTAATTAAAAACATAAAAAAGCGTTCACATGACTTTAATAGGGATGCATACCAGTCCCAGCAGGCTTCTTTCACTGAGTAGGTAAGACTTGCAAATTAAAGATACTTGCAGCTGGAAACTTCCTTTTCAAATAACTGCAGGTCACTGTGACATTGGAAATGGTTGCAAAAAGCTACAGTGAGACCACAATCATGGCACGCTGCTCCCTCCCACACACATGCACAAGATTTCCTGGGAAATTTGCTCAGCTCCATGCCCCACAACCCTAGCAAGCTTCAAAGCTACAGGGCTGGAGTTAGTTAAAAGGAGAGCTGACAAGACTCATGTTAGTAAGATAAGCTTATGAACTTTGTGATTCATTTTTGGAAGAGAATTAAATGGAAGAAAATTACTTGCAGTTAGTGTTTGCCTGTTTATTTCTTTCACTAATTCAGGGGATAAAGTATCTTTATTAGAACCTCAGATATATGTTGTGCAAAACACAAGTTATAACACTATTATTGCTATGCAGTTAGCAAAGAGGGGAACTTGGGCATGAATCTAAATCCTCTCACTTTGCCTGCCTTTCTTATCTGATAATTAAAAAAAATGATAATAAAAAGGTAGCAGTGCAATTTTCAATTGTCGGAAGACAGCATTTCTTTCAGACTTTGAATTTTTGGTAACCTAATTGAACACAACCTTATAACTTAACCAACAATAACTAGTTTTTCTGCTGTAGAAAGTCTAGATATGCAAACTGTTGTTACTGGTGGTTTTTTTAGCAAATCAATCTATTCCATGGCCACTTTTCCCAGGTGGGGCACAGAACAGCAGCACTGCTACAGCTGCATGTGGGGATGCTCTACTACATGCAGACCTAGGAGGAAGAAGGAGTCGTCAAACTTGTGCAAAATGGTGAGTAAGGAATACACTGCAAAAATGCAGAACTCTTGATTCGTTTGCTGGAAGATGACATGGAGCTGTCTGAATCCCAAGGAGGAGGATGAACTGTTGCCATGAAGTGCTAGTTACAACTGTGTGATAAGCGGAAAACCTACCTGATAACAGCTGCAGCTGAATTTAGAAGCAAGTTGCAATGTGGATGGGACAGCAATCAGAAGACAGTGATGACACTTGTTAGAAGTATTTGGTTTTACTCTGTTCCTGTTTCAAAGAATGCAGCCTGCTGCCCCTGAAATTTTCTACCTCAAGCTCTGGACACAGATTTTGGGTATCTGAGTAAACTAATGAAGATTAAAATACCAGAAAAGAAGATAGGGGCCAAGGCACTCAAGTATTTCCTGATGCAGCTGATCAGAGGTATTACCCTCTAGTTGAGCTTCCAGTAGTCAGACTTCTCCAGAGACTGGACACCAATGCCCAGTCAACAATTTATGTCGCCCTATGCTTTGGCAGCTGACAGCAGCTTTTCCAGGGTTCTGTTTTCCATCTGATGTTTGACTCCTCTCCTCTCCTCCCCTCCCCTCTCCTCCCCTCCCATCCTTTGTGCAAGCACTTAAATGCCTTCCACATGTCAGGGGCCTGCATCTACCCTTTCTGTTACAAGCCTTACATATGCTGAAGGGTTAAGACCTTTAAGCAGGAAAGGCATTCCCTTCTCTACTTTGTGTACCACACCTTGGGCCTCACTTTGAGATAAGATTCAAAGCAGCTAATAAGTTGTAAGGCAGGCTTTGCAAATTTTGATGAGCAAAACTTCACCTCCGGGATTAAAGAGTATTTCAGTGGCAGCTTTTAAAATGCTGGCAAGTATCTAAAAGTGGTGGCAGTACGTCAGACATTTCAGGCTCTGGGGTGAAAGTGCAGATCAGACTTTTGTGCACATCTCTGGATGCACAACACATGACAGAACTGTCCTCTGAGGGCAGGGGGTGAATGGGGAACAGGAGACTTTTGGCTGGTGCTCTTACTAGTGATGCCTGGAAGATCTTACCCTGTGCCAGGTTTTCAGGGCTGGTAATTATGCCTCTTGCCCTCTTCATCTCAAGGATTGCTATGAAAGAGCAAGTATCAAACAAAAGGGTGCTGGCTGCTTATTTTCACAACACTTTCCCAACTCAAAGTGCTCTTTACACCTCTGTGATTGACTGGATTATTCCTACCTAGGACAGATTTTGTGTTCACACACACCCTTTGCAGGAATGTTTTCGTTACCTACCGGTGGTTTGCAAAGTGCCTATAAAAGCAAGGAAAGCATTTGGGAGATGCTGTTATTATGAACAGGTTAGGGTGTGTTTATTTTAGTTATTTCTTCTCCTTCCAATCCCTCCATGCCTCCCTTAAGCCTATTAACAGACAATGCTTCTGCAGGCAAAGTATACTGAATTTATTGAAGCTCACCTAAAAAGGCCATTTCAGCAACATTATTCAAGTTTCCAATATTTATCTTTTCATACCAATATGTATTTCTGGCTCATTTCTTGACTCTGCTGTTCTTAACTTTGGGACATAGTGGGGGGGGATGTTATTTTTTTTTAAGGTACAATCTGCTTGAGTTTTAGCCTCTAATCACTATTACATTAATGACTTGCCTATACAGCTTGCCCCATTTTATCTCTGTTGCAGCTGAAATTTTCATTTGGTGAATTTCCTTGCATTTCTCAGCTATACACTGCTGAATGTCAGATATCTGTGACATCTGGGCGTGTTCTTATATGGTCCACAAAAGTTCATTCTGAGCTTTTTTTCCCAAAAGCTACGGAGAAAAGCACTATATAAAATCTGTTTAGAACAGAAGTTGGTTGGGGGTGGGAGGTGAGAAGTTTTAGCCCTGGAAATAAAAGCAATGTGGCACGAAGGTATTTGTAATGTGGGTTCCTTTTAGCGAATCTTAGCCACAACTAGCCATGACTGAAGACATTAAATTGGTGTTTCCCTTAAGTAAGTAATTAACTTTCAACACAGAAAATTAAATTGCCTAAGATTATTACACAGCTATCTGAACAATACTTCTAGTGTCTTGTTGCTTTTATTGCTTTTTTGCCCCTGGCATTTTGTGTGACAAAACACCATGAGACATATTGATTAAATAATTTGGGGCACTTTGCACAGTACAGTCTTGTTTTCTATAACCTTATGCAATATGTTATTACTTTAGCCAAATACTAAGTAAGAGCAGAGTTAAGAGAGAAACTTTGGGCAATGCCAGTCTGTCCTGTCCTGTCCAAAGTCAGAAGTAGTTTGGACTCCTGAAACAAGCTACATCTTTACTAGGAGAAAGACAGACAGACTCTTGAGCTGACTTTAGTAGATATTTTTATACTAGGCTGAGGATATTTCCTCTTAATACACTGAAAAAAAAACTATTTGAAGAACAACTTCTGTCCCAGTGCTCCCAGAGCTCCAGAGAGGTGAGCAGTCCTCCGTGTTTGTACAGTGTCAAGCACGATGGGGATTGGTGTGTGAGTGGGAAAATTAAACGTCTTACAGCATTTCCATGATAAAAGCACTTTTTTAGTAGATGTGACAAAAGCTATGTTTAAAGAGCACTGGGCCCTCTCTAACTCAGTGGAACATCAGTTTCACCTCTGGCTTGGCTAGGCTGATTTAGCAGCTTTCTTCTAGCAAGGTTCTAGATAATAAGTGGCAACCAAAATATCTCAAGGCTGCCTTATCCTCTCTTATCCCATAGCCTAATGACAAAAGGAGACAATTGTACCTTGTTTGCTAACTACATGTTGTGCTTTAATGTTGCATTTTGGCTAATGTTGTCATGAAGTTGCTAATCATCATTCTGTGACGCTGTCTGCATACCTCCTCCACGCAGCTCTGGGCTGCATTACATGGGCATGGTATCACAAAAGAGCAAACACAAGCACTGGCACCTGTCGATAACTATTGTTTAGAGGGAAGTTGTTCCTTTTGCCAGCCAGTGAAACATCAGAACTCCAGGCCACTAAATAAATGCTATTATACATCATCTGGGCACCATATGGTCTGCGTGCTCTGAGTGTAGCTGAGCCACAGCCCTCCAAGCAGTCGGGTGAGAGACCTGGCTTCGGCCTCAGTAGCTGTCTGCTTTAGCAGCAGTAAGGCTTTCACACTGGTGTGCTCTGAAGAGAATCACGGAAAGACTCTCATAAAGTACCAGAAGGATTCTGTTCCCCTGTAGAAGCGCTGAAGTTTCTGCTGACCCTTCCAAGCATGGGTGAATACATACCCTTCCAGGGTACAGCTCTGCACCCTGGGGTATCTGCTGCTCTGATGCTCCCTCAGAGAACTCATCTTCTACTCTGGAAACTGAAACTGTGGATCATATCTCATCTCATCTCATCTCATCTCATCTCATCTCATCTCATCTCATCTCATCTCATCTCATCTCATCTCATCTCATCTCATCTCATCTCATCCAGCTTTTGTTATGTCTTGCAAAAGAAGTCCACTCTGCATTGAAATCTTGCTTTGGCACCAAGCTTGAGTGGACAGAGCTGGCACACATGCATAGCTGGAGGTAACTGGGTTAAATGTGTCATCAGGCTGAGCCCTTCCTTGAAGGGAAAGAGGAAATGAGGTCTGAACCAATTCCTAGAGTAGCACAAATCAGTGAGCTACTAAGAGCCCTCAGAGAGGTTCCCAGAGGACCCAGCTAATTGTGGCTGCAGGTGGCTACAACCATGAATCATGTAGGTGAAAGTAGTGCTGAAGCCTCAGCAAGACTGGTTTTATAAGCCCAGGAGCTCAGCCCAGCCACTAGTCCACTATTTTATTTACCTTACTGCCAAACACCATCAGTCCCTGCACTAAGAGCTAGCCAGAGTAGAGCATCCTATTGCCATTTGAAACACTGGGACTGGGACAAGCTGTCCCGAGCCTACATCCATACAAGTAAATCCAGTACATGTACAAGTTTGACAGGGAAATTTGTCTCTGTGTCTGCAGCTCACTTTTTAACAAGTGAAGATCTGTTTCCATCCCAAAGCGTTTGAAAGGTACTTCTGTTTTTGAGAACATGAGATAATTACAGTAAAAAATGACGTCATCATCTACCAATAATGTCTTGTAGGCATGGATACATAGATTTTGCAAAGGAACTTAAAACTTTCAGGTTTCATAGTGAACTTAGCCTTCAAACTCTTAACAGAGTGAACTGTACTTTCCTTGTCCTAACCGCTTACATGCCTGATTGTTTGGAGTGGTCTTTTAATTTTTTTTTCTAGAAGACTCACAACATATCTAATGTTCTAGGCTGAGCTGAACAGCTTGATTGTTATTTCTAACCTAAAGTCATGTTTGTTCTACAATGTGATGATGTCTTTGGGCCTAAGTTGTGTCCTGCTCCTTCAGAGCCTGAGTCAAGCAATATGCTGAATGTGTTTAGCAAAGGTGGACAGCATGGAGTTCAGCACAAGCTCAGTGGCATCTCACACAAAATCACAGCTGATGAGATCCATGCCTTTTGTATCTCAACTCAGTACGTAGAGGTTACGTATTGCAAGTTGAGACCTAACTGCAATTTCCTTTTGTGCCTGAGAAGGTTCAAGGATCTTATAGCAGAAGCTCTTTTACAATGAGAGCTTTTTCTACTGTTCCTGTTGAAGCTGGACTTTTAAAAGAGGGTTGGATTCATGGGAGAACAGGGAGAGACAGAAAGAGACAGCACACAGTGCCTGGCTCTCAAAAGTTTCTGGAGCACTTGGGCTCCTTCATTGTGAGGCTGAGAGACTAAACTCTTTCGGGATAATGACTCAAAACATTCCCCCATTTGTGGAGATGCCAGAGTGCTTTGTTGAAATGGAAGAGGTGAGCTTTTGTGTGTGGAATGGCTAACCTCTGATCTGATAAGACAGAGGGTGAATGATGGGCTAGAGTGAGACATGAGACGAATCAATCCTGTGGAGTTGGTGGTGCCTCTTGTCATGGTGAGTTGTCCTCCCCTGCACAAACCACTCGGTTATGGGGCTCGCCCTCCTCCCCCTCCCTGGGGACATTCACACGTGGCTTGAGGGTGTTCATCTCTGCTGATAGGCCATAATGGGCCAAAATTGACTCAACTGCCTGGTGTGATGCACAGCTGTGTTGTCTTAGAAATTGTGAAGGACTCCCAAAGGGTCCCATGATCTACATTAATACATTATCCAGTGTGAACCTCCCCACCCTGCCCCAGGGGTGGTACCTGGGCATTCCCACCTGAACAGGAATATAAACCCAATAGATGTTGTGTTCTGTGGATTTCCCTGGGGTTATCCCCACCATCTGGTGGATCCAGTCTGCAGCCATCACTTTGATCATCACACGCTGAAATTGCAACAACCAAGTCTCTTTGTGAGGCCTATGGTGGTGAGATTTCTACTCTTATCCTTTCCTTCTCTTTCTTATACATTTTCTGAAGTGATATTTTCATATTGTCATATCACTATAGATAGTAACAACCCAAATGGCTGCCTACCTGTTTCCCTTTGCAATCAAATTGTTCTAAAATAAATCCTACATATGAATATTTGCAAGCACCAATGACTCAGCATCATTTCATTCTAATCTACCTCAAGGGATCTCTTACCAAGAGCCTGGGATACCTGTGCTTTCAGGGATGGATTGTAACAGAGGCCCGACTCAGTTTGTGCATTTTGTTCAAGCAGAAAATTCCTCGTAAGAAGCTAGGCCTGCCTTCTCTCCTAGGAAGCACCCTTACTAAACTGTAAAAGTGGGTCCAGAATTATTTTCTCTTTTCCACTTTCTTTTCTACTTTGTATACCCTGTTATTATTGGCATATCTTTTCGTCCAATTAAGGTATTTCCTTTCCTAGTGTGATGGTTGACACCAGTCTTGTTTTTGCATGTAAAAATGTATCTTTTTATGGCTAGTATTGGTGAACTGCAGATGCAAACTTCATAATGATCCATTAGTCATTATGGCAGTTCCTAACACAGGTCTGAGGTATTCAGGATTATTACATTATAAATACATCCTGCTTCAAGGAATATATTATTATCATTTGTGGAGCTCTGGTGTACAAATAGATGTTATGATGGGATGCCATCCAAAAGGACCTTGACAGGCTTGAAAGGTGGGTCCATGTGAACCTCATGACGTTCAACAAGGCCAGATGCAAGATCCTGAACCTGGGTCAATTCCAGGCACAAATACAGGGCAGAGGACCAAATGGTTTGAGAGCAGTCCTAAGCAGAAAGACTTGAAGGTGTTGGCTGACATGCACTTGCAGCCCACAAAGCCAGCTGTGTCCTGGGCTCCATCAAAAGCAGCATGGACATCAGGTCAAGAGAAGGGATTTTCCTCTTCTACTCTGCTCTTGTGTGGCTACACCTGGAGTGCTGCATCCAACTCTGGGTCCTCAGCACAGGAAACACATGGACCTGTTGGAGCAGGTCCAGAGGAAGACCATGATGATGATTAGAGGGCTGGAACCCCTCCTGTGAGAACAGGCTGAGAGAGCTGGTGTTGTTCTGCCTGGAGAAGAGAAGGCTCTGGGGAGATATTACAGCACTTTCCAGTACCCAAAGGGGGTCTGCAACAGAGTTGGATGGGGCCTTTTTACAAGAGCATGTAGTGATAGGACAGGGGGGAACAGCTTGAAACTGAAGGGAGAGTGGGTTTAGATTAGATGTTAGGCAGAAATTCTTTACTGTGGGGATGGTGATACACTGGAACGTGTTGCCCAGAGAAGGCCCATCCCTGAAAGTGTTCAGGCTGGATGCGGCTTTGAGCAATCTGGTGTAATGAAAGGAGGCCTTGCCCATGGCAGGGAGGTTGGAACTAGATGATCTTTAAGGTTTCTTCCAACCCAGACCAGTCTATGATTTTATAACTGGGGAAGCAAATTTACATCAAAAATTCCCCCGCTGGGGCAGGGTCACAAGGCAAATCTGGATCTGCAATTCCTGGTAAAACTCCAGCAAAGTACAGCTCTTACACATTCTCTGTCTTGACCTGCTCCCTCTTCAAACAGTCCCTAAACATTCAACAGAAAGATGGCCAAAGTCCAATACAGCAGGTACAGCGTAGGCCTATGACATGTGGAAAGTTGTGGATGAGCTCCTCAGACTCCTAGAATGGTCTTCAGTGCCAAAGCACCTGAAGCAATGTTTTGATCCCAGTTTAGAGGATTAGCATTTGTCAAGCCTAAATGACTGCAAAAAACTGGGGGAGAGGGAGTGGTACATAGCAGCATACCAAATCTGTGCTACACATTGTGCCTGCTTCTGCTCAGGTTCCTGCCTGACCTCACCCTCAGACACCATTATTGTCATTTTTTTAATTGGTCTTGTCTCAGGAGAGCCACAGCACAAGCATACCAGCACACAGGACTCCATACCTCTAAGTAATGCAGCTTTTCTGTGCATGGGTTTTCCCTGCCCTCAACTCTCCAACCAGATTGTCTCTGGTATGGCATGAATTTGAGAGGGACACTTTCAATACACTCCCATTGTACCAGCTTACCATAAGAGAGAATGACAGGACAGTGGCCAAGCACTGCAGGGAAAGGGGTTTACAAGTGCCTGAGTGAGTGAAGTCATGCTTTGACCCTGTTCCACTTTTTCCAGATGTGGTGCTTAGGGTTTGTAATGTTGCAGTAGGCTGTGTAGGTCCTCTGTCAATGTTTTTACAGTGTACTGTGGGAGAATTCATGTGTTCCACCCCAGATCCTGGCAGAAGTAGCATGGGTATGGCAAGTCATGAAAGTGAATTGACTCTGGCTCCACATTTGTGGTTCCATTGGTGGCAAGGCATTGAGCCAGTGGTTCACTCTCCAGTGTGTAAGACAAGCCTGTTTGTCTGCAATTCTCCTTCTTTTAAATTGTCTAGAATCAGAACACTGAGCCTATTTTGCACTCTACCTTCAGCTGTCTGAACCAGGCAGCCTTTTCCATATCTGCTGCATCCCAATACATCCTGCTCTGAGCTTTGGTGGTATGCAAGTGAGCACATTCCCCTTCCCCTGGTACACTTCTGCACAGGTCTGCCTCTGCTCAGTTTTCTAAGCCAATTTCAGTGATGTCAGCCTGTGGCTTTCTAGGCCTGGTTTCTATTTAAGCTCTGTGAATCTACAGACCTGCACAAGGCAATCTGTTCATAGTTCCTGATCCAGTCCAAGCAGTCAGGATATACCCAGCTGAAATACTTTTTGTGCAAGCTGACATAGAACTGTTGAATTGTTAATGAGGGAAGAGACCGCAAAGATGCTCAAATGCAACTGCTAACCCAGCCACTGTCATATTCAAAAATAAACCCTGTCCCCAGGTACCATGCTCACATGTTTTTGAACAATTCCAGGGAAGGTGATTCCACCATTTCCTTGGGCAGCC
Source organism: Falcunculus frontatus (assembly GCA_013398115.1). Lineage (NCBI taxonomy): Eukaryota > Metazoa > Chordata > Aves > Passeriformes > Falcunculus > Falcunculus frontatus. Next base: position 426,796 of record VZRV01002793.1, read on the forward strand.
TATTCCAATGCCTTACTACCTTTTCAGTGAATAATTTTTTTCCTAATATCCAACCTAAACCTCCCCTTGTACAACTTGAGGCTATGCCCTCTTGTCCTATGTTATTACCTCGGAGAAAAGGCTGACCCCCACCTGGCTACAACCTCCTCTCAGGCAGTTGTAGAGAGTGATGAAGTCACCCCCGAGCCTCCTTTTCATGATTGCAGAGGAAAAAGAATTAGGACCAAACATCACAATCTGATATGACATTTTTGGGCTGCCATGGAAAAGAAGTTATTGTACTAAAAGGGAACCACTATGGACTAACAATAGTGATCTCTGCATAACTAGTACATAAGCAATAATCAGTACACAAGGCAATACCAAGTTCAAGAACACAGGAAAACTGTCAAAAAAGGCAAGAAGTAGTAATAGGCTGTTAATTACCCACCGTGAAATATTAATAAAAGTTAAAATTAGTTTCATTTTATTAGTATTTGGTGAAACCCCTAAAATGATGAAACAAGGGTGCTTTCATGATTTGCTTGCTGAAATGGGAGCTTTTGAGATTCAACAGGAAGCAGTTGGACTGTCAACATGAAAGGAGCGATTGATCAGAGGAAAGTGCAGAGGGGCTCCCACTACAGAGCAAGCTCAGGAATTCTATGTGATGGGCAATAATAGTGATGATGGAGAGCTCAGACCCAATGTTATAGGAGGGCTTCTTAAGTGACAGGAAGGCATAAGGATCTACTGGGATGAGGCAGGCAAAGTAGTAGTAGTAGAAGTTGAGGGGGAAGGGTTGAAGGAAGGAGAGATTTTAATACAATGATCAAAATTCTTTGCATGTGACTCAGGGAAAAGGCCAAATGGGGAAGACAAGCTGAGTAGAGAGATAGAAGTTACTGGTATTGGAAAGGGAGTTGGAATTATTAGTGTCTTCTGATAGCTGTGAATGACAGAAATTAGTGGGCTGCTGAGAGCAGCGGAGAGTAACGTGGCATTAGTATATGTGACAGGTGAGGAAAGCTATTATCTTCATATTTTCTACTTGAGAATCCCAAATTACTTTATGCTGCAATACCTTGATGTCTGGAGAAAGTTTCTAGTCTTGAAAGGAGGTACCAACAGGCCAGATAGAACTGTTTGGGTTCATAATGGCTATAGAAGAAAGGTTATCCAAGGGACTGAGCAAGATGGTGGAATCTGGCTGGAATAGGAACAGTATATTTGGAAAGGCACTGACAGGCCAGTTTTTGAGTGTGACACAATGGAAAAACATCCAGAACACAAGAACATCCGGTAGCTGAGCCCAAGAGTGGTTTTGGGAGACAAGCAAGAGAATCATTCCCAGCAAGAGCAGGAACAGAACTGATTGTATTGGAGTGTAATCAGACTGAGGCAAAAAAAAACCACAAAGGAAAATTCAGATTAAATCATAGGTGATTTCTGCTGATTTGCTTCATTGAGAAGTTTACTTAATGTTTCACGTGGAAATCAAGAGTTTACATTTATTCCATTCCTCTGTGGTCAGTTTTAGCAATATAACCCCAGAATTCTTACAGCCATTTTTAAAGAAAAAGTAGGAAACTTCCTGGAAACCAGAAGTTTTGCTATCCATATGGCTACCCATAGCCATAGTTGTATACACATCTGAATGGATATCCATATGGATACTCATTCATATGTGTATGCAACTAACATGCACAAAAAATAACACCTTCAAGTTAAAATTTTGTTGTCTTCTGCGTTCTGCTGCTTTTTCTGCCTAGAAAATAGGTGTATAGATTAATCCTCCTCTTTTCCCTCTAATGAGCACTGTCCTTGTGTGCTGGCCCTGGGACAGAGGATGAAGGCAAGGAGAGCTAAAGGCAAAGATGTGTGGGAGAAGAAGGCATTATCAACTGAAAGGTGCCAGCAGATAAGAAGAGGAAGAGAGGAACAGCTCATGGAGCTCATAGTTTGGCAGTGCTGCACAGGGCACACGTCCAGGGGAGGGACCAGGTAAGCACACATGGGCTGTGGCCAGGGCAGCTGGGTTGGGAAGCAGCCACAAACTCCTGCAGCTGCTGAGAGAATGTGACAGACTCCCCTGGCAGAGTTGGCACGCCCCTGTTTCTAATTTTTTCTCTCTTTGCCTCTTGAATTTTTTGAAGCAGTATGTCATCCTTACTCAGGCCAGATTCATTCTTACCCCGGAAGTGACTCTACAGATTTCAGTTCAGATATTAACTGTCTGGACACAAATGTGTCATACAGAGCATGGAAAGGTAAAATTGTGACCTAAAAGAGGCAGGATAAATATTTTGTATGCCAAAGAGTTTCCTGCGTATAAGTTTTATTGAGGAAGGCTCTGTGGCAACATCATGACACAACCAGGGCTTTGGGTGCTGGTTAGGTTAGCTTTCAGAGGAAGAGAGACCAATAACAGCAGTAAGGTCCTACAGCAGCTATTCACAGAATAAACAACCAAGTGCAGAAACAGTAGTTCTGAGGTGGCACTCAGATCTGGGTCAGGGACTGCCTGTCAACATCTGTGCCCAGAGGACCTCGCACGGTGGGGCTTCAACAGAATTCCTCCTCCTTCCTGAATGGCTGAAAATATTGGACCCTGTGGGCTCTGCTGGCTCCCTGCTCCCTTCCACATTCCAAATAAGAATAGGAATCATCCTGAGAGAAAATTAGTTATGTAGGCTGCTATTGCTGTCCTTCAGAGAAGGGAAACAAGCTAAAAAGCCACATAGAAGCTGAAATTAAAACTGAGGAGTTTCTGGCTGGGTGCCCTCTGGAGCTTGTATCACTCATTCTGATTAGAAAGAAAAACATTTAATATACATTGAAATATTTTTGGCAAGAACAGGGAAAAAATATGCTATATGATGGATATGGTTTTAATTACACTTTGAAAGTTTGGCTGAGCAGAACAGTAGCAGCAAAATAGTTTGCTGTTTAAGCTATTCCTCTCATACACTTGAAATAAGGCTTTTCTGCTTAGCTAAATATTAAGATGACATTTCACTACAAGTTCAATCAACTCCCGAAGTTGGTCTCTCTTTACTAAGAAAACTTTTGACTTGCACATTAAAACAATGATGGGTAAAAATAATCTTGATCAGTCACTCATGGATCATCTCCTCCTGTTTATTCAGATGTTAGCCCAGTATCTTTCCCTTTCCTCATTACAACCATCACTTTAATGCAGGAGCTCTTTAATAGTGACTGATAAATGTGAACAGAGAAAGAAAAGGTATTTTTCCAAGGAATTACTGCACAGCACCAGCGCTGCAGCAAGCACTTTGTGTTATAACAAGTGCAGCAAAAGCCGTACAGCTGAAATTATTTGCAGATCTCCATTTTAAATCCCAATTTCACATACTTGAAATGTCCCATTTGTGGTCTGAGTCTAAAGCAGAAATATTTCTCTTCCTTTTGTTTAAAAATTATTTCTATCTCAGACTGGAAGCATTTTGTTGTTGTCAGAGTTCCTGCTCTTTAATCGATGGATGTTGTGGATAACAGGCTGGACAGAACTGTAGAACACCATTTATTCCGGTGAAGATCTCAGAACTTTAGAAAAAGAACTGGCAAAATGGGGATCCAAATATTGGACCCGGGCTGTTCCCATTTGGTCAGGATATCGGCGGTTTTCCCTTTTTATTTGCATACTCCCCCTAGGGGTTGGGTTTCTTAGCCATTCTTTTATACATGGAGCATGAAAAACATGTTACTTACCAAATCACTCTGACTCACTAAGTCCTGCCAGTTCAAGGGCTCATCTATTATACATCTGACCAATCTCACTGGAGTCCTATTTCATGGCATAGCTAAAAGCTCCTCTTTCATTATAAGTCACGACCATGGCAACAATCCAGCTGCATGATTTGGCAGACTGGATCTCCTGATAAAATTAACATGATCTTACAGCTATGAGTACATATTTGCATCTCCAAAGCAGAGAAAATAATGTACAAGGTAAATATTAATGTTGCTAGATGCATTGTACAGCAAAGGCCAGGGTACTGAACACTGAATTTGTTTTCCTTTTCCACCAAGTTTAAGAACTTAAAGTACCAAGGTAATCTTTAATGCATTCGCTACTCCTGGGCAAAACTTCTTTAATATATTATACTGCTATTCTACTAAACTAGCATTCTGAACCTAGGCAAACACTTCTTCTACCACCTTTATTCAAAAGTTTTCCATCAAAATCCTGGGCAGCTAATTATCTTTTTAAGGAGATTAGAGTTCTTCAATAAATCCAAAGATTTTTTCACATAGAATTGAAAACAGCCATATCAAACCTGGTACTTGGGAAACACACTTGATTAAACAGGAACCTGTATTTTGTGAGTGCTTCTTTCATGGAGTCATAGGACCATGGAATGATTTGGGTGGATTGGGACCTTTGAACATAGAATCACGGAATTGTTAAGCTTGGAAAAGACCTTTAAGACCATCAAGTCCAACCATCAACCTAGTACCATCACAATGTTCACCATTAAACAAAGTCCTCAAATGCCAAATCCATGCATTTTTTGAACACTTCAGGGATGGTGACTCTACCACTTCCCCAGCCAGGCTGTTCCAGTGCTTTACAACCCTCTCTGTGAGAACATGTTTTTCTAATATCTAATCTAAACCTCTCCAGGTTATCTAGTCCAACATCTTTGGTTGGACATCTTCAACTTTCTGATCTGAGAAAGTCCTGCACCCAGGACACACTAAATCCAGGATATCAGGACACACTAAATCAAAAGTCCTCTTCTGTGTGAAGCTTGAGCTCCCCTTTGGCATTGCCTCGTGGTTCTGCTGGCATAGTCCTCACATTGCCTCAGCCACCCTCCCTCCCACAGCCGGATGAGGCACAATGGTCACAAGCTTCACCTTGCACCCTGAAGGTCAGTACTGGGGAAGACCTGAGTATAGAGCAGGGAACTCAAGGAAACTGAGGTCCTGAATCTGTTGCAATGCCACAGGACTGGACTCATCTCACAAACTACTGATGAGGTTGCTGGTGGAGCTGGGTATGCTGGGAAAGGGGACACACATCTCAGATGGGGTGCTGCTGAATTTGTTGCTTTGGCTGCTCCAGTAGCACCTCCTATATCACCACTGCATGTGAAGCCCCCCACCGGGGAACATAAGAACTTTCACACTCACCAGGCCTAACACTCAGTGTAGGTCTGTAGAGAAGAGCCATACGCCATGTAAGCAAACTCATGCTTACATGGAGTCAACAGTTCCAGCCCCCGTGGCAAGTGAAGAAAATTCCCCCTATTGAGATGCCACTGTTGCTTTGCCCTTCTCACAGGACAGAAACCACTGACAAGATCATTCCTTCTGTGGAGGAGATCCCAGTGTGCCCAGTGAAGGGGAAGCCCTGGCTAGGTAGGTTTCCCCCAGACCTGCTCCCTCCACCATGCAGTACAGACCCACCTTCAGCCAGGCTGCATGTGAGGTGTTCCCAGGAGGCTATCCTGGCTCTGGCTGAGCCACAGACCTCTCCCCAGAGCAGAGCAGGAGGGAACTCTGCTTGTAAGGCTTTGCCTTGCATGCAAGAAGTTTGCTGTTAGTTTGTGACAGTTTCAGCCCCCTTTCCCCAAACATCTTCCCAAGCAACAGCCAACCTCTCTGCCTACCCTCTGTAAAGCTGTCCCTGCTCAAGGATACTGAGACCCTCCCAAAGACTGTCCTAATTCTGCTGTTGCCAAGACAAGGAAAAAACTCTCAAAATCAAATCATTAAATCAGGCCTAAACGTCAACCATACCTATTCTAAAGGATTTGTAGAAAAAAGACAAGTAGAGAAAGCATGCAATATTTGTCAGCATAAACTGAAATAAGCACTGAAAAGAGAATTGTGGGGAAAATGGTTTGTACTTGCTGTGGTTTAGGCCACATCCTGATTTAATTCAACACATCTGAAACAATGCCACTAAATCCACTTTGCATTTACCCCAAATAACTGAGCAAATGAAGACCTGGAATGAAATTGAATTAGATTTTTAATTAACAGGCTTAGTAGCACAGATGTAAGTATAATCCTGAAAACTTCTTCCCCTTCCTTCGTGTCACACTGCATTTCAATCATACCAAGACAATGAAAGTATGGCAGAGCTGGGCAGTTCCTTAGTTACAGAAACACAGCTTTCAGAGGCATCACTTTGTGCTTTGATTCTTCAGGGATTATTTATTTAGTAGCAGTCTGAATTGCAGCCGTTGGTTTTTCTCTGGAGAGCTCTGTGCAGCCCTCGGATCCATCAGGTGATACTGCTCCGTGTAGTAAGTACTGCCTGGTGGTTTTCTCCAAAAGGTTGCTCAGCTTCCCACTGCCTGCCAAGACTTGAATAAAGCAATTGCTTTACTGAGCTTCTGTCCATGCTGCAAAGCCTCTATATCTTCCTGACTTCCAGAGTCTATAAAAAAATGCTCCTGGAAGCAAACGCCCCCAACTGTTAAATCCTTCCTTTCGGAGAGGAAGGGGTATGGTGGTACCCACCAAACTTACTGTGATTATATCTACAGTTGAAATGAACTCAAGCTTTTTTCTTGTCACACTTTCAAGAAGCATCTAGGAACAAAAATAAGTGTATCTTTCTTAAGAACAAGAACCTAAAAATCTACAAATAGTTATTTAGTTCTCTTTATTCCCTGAGAAACTGAGATACTTTCATGACTGTTTCAAGCACCACTTTACTTTTGTTTTGGTTTTCATTCTAAAATGACAATACTGGGACGTATATAACTAATCCATTCCTGTGTCACTAACTCCAGCTTAACATAAAAACATGGAAGAAAAGACACAACATCAAGTGACACATGATGACTAAGCACAATGGATTTCTGCAAAAGCTGCTGTCTAACACTGCATGTAGGAACACTTTCATGATTTGATGTCCTCAAACCTATCCCAGGATCACTCCATAGGTATGCCACTGACTGAAGCAAACTCCTGAAGTCCCAAAGCAGAAATCTTCAACCAGGCTCTTCCTCCAACACATTCACCAGGATAAATGGGCCCTGCAGGTCAGCTCTGAGCCATCTCTAAGATATACACAGTGCTCACAAAAGCCAAACCAAGATTTTTCTCCCTGTATGTTTAGCACTTAGCTTCTCATATTAGTTTAGTGGTTAGAATATTTCCAGCTACCATGGAAGATCATGTTTCAGGCCCTTAAAATGGAATTTAACCCCGGGGTCTGTAACTCTGTGTAACACAGGCTGTTGGGTAAGTCTCTATTAGGTAAACTGTTTAAATAACTTTATATAGTTTCGTATAAATAACTACACAGCCGTTAAAGCAAAGAAATGAACCATACTCAGTGACAATGCAGCTGAGTGAGAGAGGAAGTAATTCTCTCTCTCTAACTTGATAAATATTTAGTTACAAGAGACTGGAAGAGATCCCTTACAGAGCATGCAGGAATCCAATAACGGGAACATTCCCTTAGGATATGTGTCACTTCATGACTAAGCAGCATATGCTTGTTCTAGTTAATGTCTGGCATTACCTCTCAATGACTCTCCCGATTTAAAGATCACATCTCTTAAAAAAAGAAAAAAGTTTCCACAGTGTGGTAGGGAAAGAACTCCAGAAGAGAATGATGACAGAGAGAGAAGGATTACAACCTTAAGTGTGACGCGGGACTTGAACTGCGTTACGCAGTCCTCATCATACTGGAAATCACAGCTGTTCCTGTTCCCTCCTGACTGCACAGCCGGCTCAGTATAGTGACTTGGAAAATCAGCAATCCTTCCAAAAGGGTTTTTAAATGCAAGGGCAAGACTAGGTACCTACTTACTGGTGGAGGGACTCAATGGTCCAAATTGAAACTGAAAAAATATGTAGTGACTGAAGACAAGGAACATGTTTCTTAACAGCCACCAAGGCACACGTGTGAAACTGAATCCTTGACAAAGACGTGGTGGAGGTGAAATCTTCAAAAGTGAAACTCCCTAGAATCCTATAGTGATTGAATTTGAGCAGAGGAAACTAGCAAAGATGGTCTGAAAACATAGAAGTTTCTAACAATCACCTTAATTTTCCTTCTCTTTCTCCTGCCATGTTGGAGATAAACTCCTAAAACAATTAATTCTTCCTCTGGAAAATATAAAAATCAATTTCACCCAAGTTTAGCTCTTCTAAATCATGGTGTTTTCAGTATGATCTCTAGGTCACAGATCAAGGAGAAAATGATGTGCCACACAAAGGCATGTTTGACGCAGACCTCTGGATCACTGATTTTTATCAAATGACCTGTGGGTGAGACTTGATCACAAGACATCCGAAATGGTACTAAGCACACTCTGTAAACAAACACATGCAGATACAAATAAACATGAGGGGTCGGGGGAATAGTAGCAGTCAGGTTAGAGGTATTTTTTACTTGTTTGTAAAGGACCAATCCATTCCAGCAACATTACACAAAACCCGTGTCCCACCAGGGTGATATCTGACATGACTCAGCATTCCCTAGGCTGTTCCTTCCATGTGGGACAGCCAGCCAGGAGCTGGTGTACACACTGTTCAGTTTCCCACTTGGCATGAATGAAGAAACAGGACGTAGAGTGCAAGCATATCATCGTGTGTATTCATTCCTTAAAGTAAATTCAGCCCAAGCCTTCCTTGGACAGAGTCAGGGTTAGGGATTATGCCAGGGCTGACTGCCCAGTCAAACAAATACCATTTACAAAGCTAGACTTTGCACTTCAGTGAATGCAGAGATGACCAGAACTAAGAACTCAGGTCCCAAAATACTTTTAAAATTGCATAATCGCTCTTTCTAATGGGATAACTGTATCTAACCGAAACTTCCCTGATTTAATCCACTGTTTTGAAAACAAACTATACTGGCATCAAAGAAGAAACATTACAGATCCAGTGTTTAATTCCTTTAGCAGGGCAGTTCCACCTCAGGATCCTGGCTGATTTATGACACTTACCAGGGTGCTGCAGTAACATGGTACGTGGTTGCTTTTAGCTTATCAAAAGGAGACAGAATGATTTAGCTTAAATCTTTTTCCTGGAGGCTCATGCTAACACATTTTACTTTACACTTCCTATAGCCCAACAACACATATGCAGTGGCAGTTACCACAGCAGAGCTGACACACAGGAACTCTCTGAGCAAAGAAATTCAAATGTGTTGCCTTTACCCAGATCTCTGAATTCTGGTCTCTTTCAAAGAACACTTCTCAGAAAAGCTAATATAAATATTTTCAGAAAAAATATTCCTTTTTTAATCCTTTCCTCCTACTTCTGCTTTTTTTTTTTTTTTTCTGAAATGGTGAAATAAAAGTTTGTGAAGGAAGTACTCATCTGTTGCAAATTGGTGCATGATCATTATAGCCTTCTCATAATGCTTTAGCACTGAGTTTATACATCTGTGCCTGTGAAAGCGTTCTGTTAATTATGGAAAAAGGGAGTGATTCTCAACAAACCTGAACTTTGGCAGCTAATTCACTATCTTAGTAGCAGATATTGAAAGGACTGCTTTATAATTTAGCTCCAGCAGTATCTCAGTACTATCACTGAGAAGTGAAGCTATGCAGAACAAGGGAAGACTTCAACCAATGCCAAGGACTTCTCACATGCAGGAACCTAATTCTTCTGCTTCAGTGCATAAAAATTTTAAGCAATAATTTCACTGATATCAAAGCTGACCTCATGATAAAAGAAAATACCATCAGATTGGGAACAGGTCCAAAGCATTCCTCAGAACTCATCATACAGGACATATACGTCGCCTCTTAGTAAGGCACTAAGTAAGAACATGTAGTACCCAGAACATGCAGTACCTAAATATAGGCTCTGTAACGTTGACTTTTGGATTCAACTTCCCCATTAGCATCTCCATCTTCCATTCTTAAGGGAGGATCACGACTTGCCCACAGTAACATGGCAAATGAGAACTCGCAATGAACCACAACATCACATTCCACATTCACCATTCAACTGCAGTTCACGTTCCACAAGTGCAGCCAGACTAGAAGTGCCCAAAAGTTGCTGTGGAAGACAATACGACTTTTCCTCTTCTGAAAATCAAGATTATTGGTGCCATTAAGAGCTGCAGAATCAAAGATCGCTACAACTCTTCAATGATATCTAAGGCTGAGCCCCTAGGCCTGGGATAACAGCCCTGCACTTCAAGTGTATAGCTCAGCAGCTCTGAGACTGACCAAAAATTGTCCCACCATGGCTGTTCTCTAAGGTGTCTCAACATTTTTTCTGGGAAGACAGCAGCTCATAATTCAAAATGAATGTTCTAATGCACACTCCATTTTGGAGAGTGCAAAATTCTCCAGAATGTTGATAGAAATCTGCCAAACAGATTATGATGTTGATGCAGAAAACAAAAATCTTCAGAAAATATATAAAGATAATTCTGTATCTATACCACTATTTTTACCCCTTTGCATGCAACCATATATAAAGACACAGACCTACTATTAAGATTAGACTCTCTGGGGGTAAAAAGGAAATTCCAAGACATAAGGTTACATCATTTGCAATCATGAGTGAAGAAGTGCTAGTTAAGGAACTGTTCTTACTGAACAGGCAGCTTTTAAGGGTCCTGTTTTCATACCCATAAATCAGATTTTGTTAGAAAACAAACCGACAGGTGACAGTTGCAGCAAAATCCAACAACAGGTTTTTTTCCCTAAAATACATTCTTCCAAAGTCTATGCAATGCCAGATGCTAGTCTCCTATTTTTCATTAAAACCAAATCACTCGCTACCTCTAATAATTTTGGTACAGAACAGGAAGAGCTAAATTAAAGCTGAACAGAAATGTAAGCTTTCAGGATCTAAAGGACAAGCTGAGGTTATCACTTCAGATGCTTTAAAAGATGAATGTGCAACTTGACCTGAACCAAACTTCAAAGTCATTGAAGGCCAAGGGAAGATAAAAAGAAAAATAAAAAGGCTTCAGTAATTACTTAGCACTGATATTTGAATAGTAGAGAAATGATGTGTACTTAGCTTAGAAGAAGCCTCCATGCCTCTGATTAAATAACCTGAAACTTAAAAAATCCTCCACAATAAGCCCCCAAACTATGAAACATAATATTACTTTATGCTCTAATTAATTCTTTTCATGTTACAGGATAAATAGCAGTAACAACTGTCTTTCTTATAACATAGGTGTTCTTCAAATAAATACTAGCAAAAGGGAAATCTTAGCAAGGGAGGAAATAGTAAAAAGGGCAGGAAAGGGGGGAAAAAAGAGGAAAAATTATTTTTTCACCCTACTACTAACCTAGAGACCTACTGAGCTATATAAACACGGGGTGGGGAGAGGAGGAGAGGCAATTTCTTTTCTAAATACATGAAGTTCATCACAATAATGTGTATGGACTCACATCCATCTCTGCAGAATTCTACTACTTCAAAATAGCATAATATTTCGTAAAAGGAGAATTACCCAAGCTCCTCATGAAAGGTCAGAGAATTCTGAGGCCTCACAACCCTATTATTCACAGTAACAGCTAGAAGAGCTCGGAAAGTACAAGTAAAGATTTAAGTAGCACGTGGGAATCCTTGCCAAAACTCCCTTTGTATCAGCTTACTGCCTCCCACTCCTTTCTCCTGCTGCAATCTTTACATCTGCACTGGGTTTTCAGACAATCATTCCACAGATGATTAAAAATGACTTTGAGATTAGATACCACCAGCAGCATGATCAAAACATCTGATTTGATGTTTTTGGCCCAACAAAGGCTCTACCAGCAAGAGCTGCCCTAATCTCCTTACCTGGCTCAAGGGATTAGTTAATTAGTTAACTAACAAATCTGTTGGTGGAATAGTAATGGCAAAGAACTATTTCAAACTGCTCATTAGAAGTGAGATCATGATCTTGGGATGGTTGTGGCTGTAAGGTGGCATTACATCATTCCCCCTCTGTGTTGACACTAGGGCTTTGGGTACACATTAAGCAGACAGCACCTGCCTCACTAAAATTCAGATACATAAGTCATTACTAGTTCAGCTCCCTTGATATACCAATCAAAGAAGCCACAGCTCAGTTAAGAATAAACTTTTTTTTTTGTCTAGGGCATCCATATCTGACTCAGAGGAGGATCAGGTAGCACAATCACAAAAAGAAGTTCAAATTTTGTCTCTGCAGCAGGTTCTCCATTCACTACCACTTGCAGAATCATTCCAGTAAACCATACCTCAGTCACACTAGAGCAGGTACACCAGCAGAGAGGTCACTGACCCGCAGCTGACAACAGACAGTGAGCTCAGAGTCACATGCACACTCACATTGTCTGACCATCCAAACTAAGCCCCCATGTTCATTTCCTAGGAGAAGTAAAACCTGCACCCACAAAGTGTCTGAGGCATCCAAATACATTTTGGCTTCTGATGCCAATTTTCTTGGTAGCCAATCTGCAAACCACACAGCCCAAAACCAGGGACCCTCATCACTCCCTGCTCTTGTCTCAAAGGCTTTCTACTCACCATCTCCTCCCTCTGTTCCTCAGAGGCCAGGTTGTGCTTTATAGCTTTTCATCCTTTAACCCTCTCTAAGACCCAGGTGGCAAGCACAGGTGTCACCATTAATCTCTGTTTATCCAATGAAGCACTTTCTTATGTGACCCTACCCAACCACTTGTATGTCTGCAGGTAACACATGGGGCACAATTTCATTGCTACAGTCTGGCTGCAGAGCTGCCTGGATGGCTGCCACCCTGCCAGACAGCAATACCCAGAAAACATTAAGCATAAACAGCAACTTCACATGAAGTCAAAGCACGCATAACAAAACGGCTCGAAGCAAACTTGTGAGCTTGGTCATATATGTGGCAATACAAATGGCATTATGTTAATTGGAGAGAACCTTTTCAGCAGCATTTGCCCTGCAGTAAGAACCTTTCTAGTTTTACAGATATGGAAAGACCACTGCTAGCTCCCTGTGCAGAGTCCTTCAGTATCCGATATGGAAATCAAGTCCCTTGACTTTTAATCTGCATATTCTAACGACAGCTGTTCTCATACTTTGGATGTACTTCAAGTGTTCTGTAAATTATTAAGTGTAAGTATTGCAATCTGACACTGCAAATACCAGACAACACCTAAAACCAGGTTAAAATCTTAGGTCTGGACATGGGTGGTTATGTTGTGTCTGCATGGCTGGATGTAATTTTTTTCAAGCTGTTATTGCTGTGATCATTGCTATCAACAACAACAAAAAAAGGATCGTCCACTCTACAGGGTTTGATAGCCATGAAAGAACAAGTTAGTAAATTGGGAGTCCTGTACTGTCCTCTGAAGTAAGTATGTGGAAATCATGATATCACTGAACTAAGTAAGAATATCTAAAATAATTTCTTGTGTTTTGTAAAGCAACACGAAAAGCTGAACACACTTCCTTGCAAATATTCCCTCCTGTTAATTTTAAAATCAATCAAAATTTTCTCCTTGGTACTCCAAAGAGAAGAGGGATTTCCTTCATGCTCAGCGCTATAGCAAGAGGCATAGCGCCACACAGCCCTGGGAGCTCCTGAATTGCCAGCACCAGAGGTTCATTGATAATCTCTGACTTGGGTATTATGGTTAGTTTCAATGTTTCCTAACCATATCCTCTTTGATCTGCACATCTTCCATAGGCAGTTCTGTGATTCGAATTTATAGGAACAGCCACTGCTTCTCTCTTCAAGAGAACTGATTTTCATTACTTACTCAAAATAAAAAATAAATACTTCCAGCAACATCAGTCATTGAAATAAAAGCCTTGTCATCATTTACCCATTGTTTACATTCCACTGGTGATCTAATGTAAAAAGAAGAGGAAGACAACTGAACTTATCTCTTTTTCGTGCTGGACCCTAGAAAGTGAAATCTAATTAGGGACAGACAAACCAAGCTATTGGTGTAGCGTTTTTGCACAAAACTAACTTCACCACGACAAATATTTGTTTCGGTGCGGTGGATTTTTTTTGTTGTTGTTGTCATTGGTTGGTTGGTTGAAGTTGTTTGATTGATTGTTTTCAGAGAGAAATCAAGGAGACATCAGATTTGGTGTTACTAAGTCACTCATCATCTGTGCAATCACTGTAGTTATGCACGTGGATTCGTAACTGCAAGCATCCCTACTCTGGCTTTAAAAACACAAATGATTCATTGAACATCATTTAAAAGGCCTAAATAGTTCCACAGGGAGTGAAATGTTCTTCGTGTTTACTTGCTGCTCTGTGTCTCGTGTTTTTATTACCACATTTCAACTAAGATACGAACTCTGACCACTTTTTCTCTTGTGCTTGGGGCATTCAAAATTTCCGCCTTATGGGTTTGTCACTAAGAACATAACTGAACTCCTGTCACTGACTTTCCTTCTGTGGAGACATTGTTTTGAATTCTGTAAAATTTATCTGAAACTGTCCTACAACTTCTAAACGTACTGAGGAACCCAGGCAGACCAACAGACAAGGACAACAGAGTTGCGTAAACCTCCTTTCCCCAGAAAATCCTGCCTAAGATTCCTGACCTTGTTCTCCTGTAATGTTATGTCTGCAACATTTCAAGGTTTTACTCAGTGCCAATGGCTACCCTTTGCTGTCTGCTCCTTAGAGGAGAAGCATTTCTTTGTTCCTAGGAGGAAACTCCACGCTAAAGCAGCACCTGGCAGCACCACCCCTGACCTGGCCCTCCATAGCCTTTGCCCTGTTTTCCGACAAAGTCTTAGGGGTACAACTTCCCCGAGACAGGCCATGGAGATAGACCTCACTAAACTTTTGGTTTCATCTCTGTTGGACTTCCACAAAGCTCATGGCTGCTGCTGCTTTCTCAGCTCTGAACAAGAGCAGCACACTATGTTAAAGAACACATGTCCAGCCAACAATGAAGCAGCTCTGATCCCATCTGTAGGGGCAGGTTTTCCTTATCCCTCTACCCCACTTTTATTGAAATTTCCAAGTTCCAGTGCCATTAGGTGCTGTTTCAAAACGGCATTAGGCACACTCAAGGCCCATCCAAACAAAAAAAATGCACTGCCGTGATTTACAATGCATCAGGCAGCGAGTCGTGTAACTGGCTCCCCTGAGAGCTCTTTTGAAGTGTGCATGAGTCAACAGACTGACAGCAAAGCACAATATGCCATCACCAGGCATTCGTGTGCAGCCTCACTGTTTCTTCTGCTGCACATCCCATTCTCCCATCTCCAGTATATCTCTTTTATATCTCCCTCTGGCTCTGTCAAAGGAAGTTACACTTAATTAATTTGCTGGTCAGGTCCTTTCATATTGCAGAAATTAAATTAATGAGAAGTGTAGCATCTTTGAATGCTAGCAGAACTACAGGTTATAGCATCTTGCCTCATGGAAGTCCGTGAAAGTTTTTCCATAAATATGAGTTAGGCCGAAGTCTCACTTCAAAACCCGTAAGACCATCTAAACCCTAACTGTGGCCACTTGAGTAGTACTGAGTCGCCCATCTGTTCACAGTCCCAGGTGGTCTTTCGTTTATCTGTCCTCACCAACACCTGCTTGCCTCGCTGCTGCCTTAAACTACTCCTGACACCGGGCCACCAACAAGTCTTATCTTGTACTGAATTTTACACTTTTGAAGGATAATGGACATTTCTGTCAGGGACACTATCTCTGAAGCAGCAGTTAATAAATGTTTTAGCCACTTAACAGAAGGTGCTATCGCTGAAAATAATCATCAGCATGACTTTCTTAGTAGTTGTCATGCGTAACATGATGGTATGTGGACATCAAAGTCTAAAGTTGATTTGAGAGTGAAAAGTAGTATGGCTACAATAGTGTGGTGTTTCACCAATGCTAAGTCTTCCATCTTGCTAGTTAGTGAAGCAGGAATGCCACAATGACAAGATCATACTGTTACCAGTGCTCAGAGTTAATTTAGCATGGCATGTGTCACTTGGACAGGACTTAAATTTTGGCCAGTCTACAGAGAACTTTTACAGAGGCTTATCATTTCCCAGCAGACATCGGCACAACACACACACCAGACTGATCATTTCTGCTAGGCATTCCATTCATTAAACCTTCCAAAAATAATACTATTGTTACCAAATTTGCAGAATAGTATCTTCCATCTGGATATGCATTACTATCATTATTAATGTAGTAAGACAACAAAGAATATAAATAAAATAACTAACAGCACTGTGTGCATATTTACACATACACAGGTGTATGCAAACAGTGCTTAATGTCATCTGCTTTGTATTTTCTTCAAAGATCTACACCAACAGTGAAGCTTGGGAGGGGTTACTGTACTGTACAAATATACATTCAGAAGCACATGCATATTTGTTAGCTCAGAACATACACATACAAATAGAACAGAATATCAGTCTGAAGTGCTGAGTATATTAAGGCAGCAAAGAATATGAGATAAATGCATTCCATTATATTATTCTGTTAGTGTGGTAGGATCAATTATCATGTTTTCATACCAAGACTATATATAAATTAACGTTATTACTATGAAATAAAGCAAGAAACGGTACAGCACTATAAGAAAATGTCCGGTTTAACAACAATTTTCTCCCAGTATTTAATCTCTAGAGCATAGAACAAGCTTTAAACTTTTGCATTTAAAAAAATACAGAGTAACAAAGTCATTCAACATACTCATTCAGATCACAAAATAGCTGTTAAGAGTTTTAATCTTTATTAAATGTAAAGCTATTCCACTTCTAAACACCAAACAATTTGAGAAATCGCATTTTGGCAGATGACACTTACTACCACCAGATTAATTACCAAGCAAAGAGTACTGTCGTTTACATAATGTGACAGCGACAATCCTTATCTCTATCTCTCCCAAATATGTGGTTTGTGTTAAAGAATCAGATAAAAAACTTCAGTTTGAAGCGGGAAACTAAAAAAATGCTCTGCTCATGGCACATGGCTCCCGTTACCCACACGACAATCACTCACAGATGGGCACTTCTGTATTTCAGCATGACTTAGGCACGTTATGACAACAACGACTAGGTAGATACAGGTTCACAATTTGACATTATACAGCTATATAGTGCTCTGTGTCCATTATAGTTTACTGTAGGCATACGTGATTTATCTAGTACTGAACCAGGCAGCAGTTTTTTCTAGTGAAACGAGTGAGAACACACCCGTTGGTACAATATCACTTAGCCTTCAGCCAACAAGTCAAAAATATGTAAGGGGTTTTTTAAACTTTAAACATTTTTATTTCACATTTAAGGTAAAAATGTTCTGTCTTCGAAGGGGAAGTTAGTCAGTTTTAAACTAGCATGAATTTAAGAATACAGATGTTAGCCAGAACCTAGCTACATGCAGCTTTCCTACATTTTGTGGCTGCAGGCACATTTGCAAGAGACTGAAATAGATGCCACAGGTAAGACAATTAGCACCTTGCAAAGTTGCAAGCAACAGAAAGACTGAAAGGCATTCGAACCCGCTGTGGCCTTTTGTTACACTTTTCAGGATTAACCAGTTAATCAAACAGTTCCACATTTGAGGTTTATCTCTGAACAGCTCAAGTCAGGTAAGTCATAAGACTGTTAGCATTCAGGTGATTCAATTCCAGCTCCTCAGGAGGCAAGTAACCCTACTTGGACTGGTCACATTTTGTTACACTTCATGAGGGGTACAGAGGTGGAGTAAGTAAGATATTCTAGCATTTGCTGGTAGAAGGATGGTATCTCTTACTACAACTCTTTACTGCAATGGAAAGCAGAAAAACATAGATTTTAGTGTCTTAATAGTTAATATGTACAGAGACCAGAAAGCTCCATGCAGACTCAAAATGTCAGCACCGCCAAAAAACAGCATGCATTCCCATTTCTCTCCGCTGCCCAAACTTCCTTTGTCTGCAAACATTCATGTTTGGGGTTTCAAAACCAAGCACTGACACCTGACATTTTCCCTAGGAAAAAGAAGTACTGAGGGTGAAGGAGCAGAAGCCCCCATCCAACTGATGTGATCCACTCCAAAAAACCGACAAAACCTTAATGAAATTACTTTCATTAGACTCTCTCTCTCATTGCCTCGTAATATTTACTCTTGTATGGGCCGCATGCAGGTTTAGTGATCTTCCTTGGTGCCCCAAATTATAACTGCACAGGCAGGCAGTCAGTCCTAAATCATGACAACATGCATTTGCCTGAAGGAGACTAAGGCCTCAGGCTTTGTCTAGGATTTTATAGAAAGGTAGCCAACGCCCAGTACCTGTCACTCGAAAAACCTTACACAACTTCTTCTGGCAGTGAAAGCTTAGCTCCTGTCTTTAGTCATCAAACACCCTTTTCCCCCAGCTGAAAAGATCAGCTCACTACTATTACTCACAAGACAGACGCAATAATCCCTAATTCTACAGTCGTGCTCCTTTGGGCTGAGCCTCTCAAGGAGGCACTGAATCTTTTCAGTGCACAGAAACGCTCAGTAAATTATAACACCAACAGCTTACTTATATGTTCAATTGAAGCTGTCCCATGAGGCTGTAAATTTGACTGGTCACTCAGAATCTCTCTAACAAATCCATTTTTCTGTAGGAATATTCTGTTTGCACTTAAAATCACAGAATGGTTTGGGTTGAAAGGGACCTTAGATATCCCCTAGTTTCAAACCCCCTGCCGTGCAGAGCAACACCCTTAATGAAGCTGGATTGCTCAACACCCCATTTAGCCTGGCTCTGAACACTTCCAGGGATGGGGCATCCACAGCTTCTCTGGGCAGCCTGTTCCATGTCTCACCACAGGCATACTGAAGAACTTCTTCCTAATATCTAATCTAAACTTGCTCTTTTTTCAGTTGAAAGCCATTCCCCCTTGTCTTATCACTACAAGCCCTTGTAAAAAGTCAATCTCCAACTCTACAGTTGCATTAATTTTAAACTGTGTAACACTGAAGATAAAACAATAACAGCAGCAAAAACAATCAGGTGGATGCAAAACCTATAGGCGTACGAATCAGACAACTTTGAAAACAAAGCTCTCAGAATATATTCAGAGCAGGTACAGCACAGACAGCAGTGAAAGCTTTTTAAAATTCAGTATATCTATTTTAAATTCAATTAACAGTGGCCTGTTATAAAATCCTACTGGTTTTTTAATTAGTCTGAATCCTTCTCAATCTTTGTTGAACATGAGGTTATGTACCCGGACAGTTTTTCTGTACTATTATACCTCATAAATAACACCCACATTTACATTCTGCTAAAAAGGTATGGAAATTATGCAGTCCCAGAAGGTACTCTTATTTCCTACATAAACCTTTCACCCTAATGACAGGAAATGGTGACAGTGTGTCTTTAGCAAAAACTTTCTATTTCTCAAAGTATTAAGATGTGGTACCATTACTTCCTTAGTTAACAGGTATAACAAATATTCCAAGTCATGTTTTTCTTCTAAACTAGTGATATCATTTATTCTTCTATATTTAGTGTAATTAAATATTTAGTAATATTTAATGTATATTTAGTGTATATTTCATTCACTACCGTTACATTTTTTTTCATTCTGGAAGTCAAATTTAACCTTGTCTTGTAAGGACAGAAATAACTGCAGAGACAATGTTCCTGAAATACAATTCTTAAAAAACAAAAAAAACCCTTTAAGTTTAGGCTCAACCAAGCAAATATTTGGCTAGCCATGATGTTATTTCCTTCAGAGTAGACTACACTAAACAGAATAAAAGTGCCCAGATACAGCTATTAACCTTTTTTAAAGTTATTTTGTTCAAAATTAATATTCTACCCTGAAAAAAATATCAGCTAGCAAGTGCAGATAACCCTTAGGCTTTGTTTTTGTTGCTTTATACGGTGATTTTTGTACAGTTAGATATAGTTTGCTGACGCACAGCCCTAAGTGGAGATTGTCCAACTAAATACTAGACTAAGTCAGCGAAGCAAGGTCACTCTTGTTTTGGGCATCTTGCAGTAAACCTCCTGCCTTCCTTCAGTATGCACCACTAGTCTGTGGTAAAAGCAAGTAAGGCGTCCCACAATAAAAACAAAACAAACCGCCTTAAAACTACATTTGTTTTTTCGGTCAGCCATACCTGATTTACCTGCTTGGCTTCTTACAGATAAGCAAAACTCGATTGCATAAATTGCATCCACAGTTTCGAATTTCAGGAAAGAGGGATTTGTTTCCTTGCATGCCCCAAGTTCTTGAGCTAAGCTAAGACTGTCAACAATCATGCCGTTTGTCATGCTGATCTTGTTACACTCACTTGTGTATTACAAAAGAAAACAGAGCCAGAGCACCCCCTCTTAGACAAGAGGACAAAGCAGTTATAAGATGTGCCTGTGGTAGACAGAAATTATTATTTCTCCATCACTGAAAGGAATACATGAGGTCTGTTCCTGTACTTTTAAGTTAAAACCTGAAAGGGAAGACTCTAACTCCAAGCAAGATTAAACTTACAATTCACTTTTTTGTTCTTTAATCTTTAATTTTACACAGGGGTTTATCTTCAAACTATGGAAACAAAACTGCATTTACATTAATGAAAGCTTCACAAACCACTCCCCAGAGGAAGCTACACAGATTTTAGTCTCAGAGTTCAAGTGATTACACCACTTATGAAGTTTCTGCACTGTTTTATAATCATAACTAACATCACTGAATATACTTATACTTAAGTTGTCTCTACAGTGATATTATTATTCTATTTCGGTATGCTTATGCACTAAACACAGACATAGGGGAGGACCATGTGCAGATGAGGGAGCAAAGGGCTGGCACAGGGAATAGTTGAAGGAGGCCCCTGAGGGAGACAGTGCTACAACCTGCCAGAGCAGCCATTGCTCCTCTTTGCCAGTAAATGTCTGAAAACCCCAGTGGCAAGCACAAATCACTCCAGCAGCTGATCCTCGTCAGGAATCCTAAGTGCTACCCCTTACCTTGAGTCCATCCTAGAGTCCTTGCTGAGAACCAAAAGCTTGCAAACATGATGCTGTACCAGTCAGGAATCAGTATGATTCTACGCAAAGAATTCCTGAGGTTTTTGCACTTGTTTGATCTTTGATAACCACAAGAATGCACATGGAAAACAAGTGAAAAGCATGCTTAGGTTGCAGAGTCTATAATGCAGAAGTTCTGAAACCTTACAATTATCTCCGTGACTTAGATTTACCCTTTCTGCCCTTGCACAGAGGTGTCAAAGTAAGCTCTAATTGTGAGAGCACAGCTGGTTGACATAATTTATTCAGATTTCAAAAAGGTTTTTGACCAGGTTGCATGCAAGGAGCTACTGGAGCAACTAAGATACTGCTAGGGAAAAAAGGCAAACAAGTGTCATGGATGAATATCTGGTTGGAGTAAGTGAATCCAAACTGCAAGATTAAATTCTAAATTTTTTTTATTATGACAAAAGGTTGACAGCGGGGTACTTCTGCACCCTCTACTTAGTCCAGTGTTTTTTAACATAATAACTCTGACCAGTTAGAGAGGGAGAAATGGGGACAGGTAAAGAATAGTGATGGAGTCTGCAGATATAAAAAATCTGTTTGGGGACAGGGAGATTTGTGAGTAAGTTCAGTGTGACTTCTGTTACATGAGTGAACAATGCAATGACAAAAGATTCAGCACCGATATGAATATGAAACCATGCAGAAGAGAAACTTCAAACAAGCTATATAACCTCCAAAGCTGGTAGAACCCCATGCTCAGTATGTAGCAGCAGCCAAAGATAAAGCCTAACATGCTGGATTCCATACAAAAATAGGTCAGGGAGTAAGTAATATCAAATACATATATATTCTAATTAGAGGCATCACCTTGTCTGAAATACTTATGAAAGCAGCATAGAAGTCACCTTTACTGGAAAACCAAATATTGTAGGATTAAATAGACTTGGGAGAAAACCAAGGCAATGAGCAAAAGTTGGGAGTAATTCCCACAGGAAAAGAGTGAGAAATTTTCGGTCAAAAGATAGTCATGCTGACAGTATATAATCTATAGTACCAAAACAGGAATTTTTGTGGGGTTTTTTGTCTCAAAGCGGAAGAGGATATTAAATGAATAGATAAGAAAAAATGAAAAGAAATTCATTTTTATGTAGTTCACAACTCAATGTGCTACTCTTCCACTCAAATGCCATTACAGAGTTTTAATCCTATGAAGATACTAAAGTTTTATACCAGTACAAAGACTATACAGCTAGGTCAGTAATAAAATCTGAAGTTCTATTAAACTGTTCCTCCAGTGCTTTCATGGAACTATTAAATATTTGGATGGGACATTTTTTGGAAAACATTACCTCACATCTGTCTTCTGTAGCCTCTCCTTTTCCTCTGATATATTGAAACTAGTCAACATAATGGATTAGAAAAGGTGAAGAATAGCTGTGACCTACAGCAGTGATTCCTGTTTTTCCATGCACAGATTTATTCACCTGTTGCATTTCTTTGCTCTTACTGCCATAGGCATGACCTGCTTAACTTTGTGCTACTTAATTCTGTTCTGACTACAGTTTAATAAATTTTATCACAAACATTTCAATGGTGTCTGAGTGTCAATGGATTTATTTTCATAACAACCTCGGGGGGGGGGGGGGGGTGTAAAATATTATCTAGTTTATAAATGGGAAACTGGAATTAAAAGACCAAGATAACAAACGTCTACAAGCCTGATTTGCCTAGGTCCTGATTTCCCAGAGTACTTCCTTAGTTTCTATGCCCAAAACATTTCCTTGGAGACTTCAGCAGTTAGGCAAACATAGTCCCAGCACCTCAAAGCAAAGCACTGGCAAAGTAAGAAACATACAATGAGTTGTGCAAGGTATCACATGTGGCAATGTGACAGGACAGAAACAAGTGCACACCACCACTGAAAACTGATAAACCTATGACACTGGACAATCACGGAGTAATTAAAAATCTAGCCCCTACAGTTTAATTTCTCTCCCTTTTTGGAATCCGGTTTTACAGACACTTACAGCATGTCTGTGCAGATGGGTCCAGACAGAGCTGAACTTGCTCCGACTAAACCAAGCTGTTCCAACCTGTTGGCACGGATGTATCTTGGTGCACGTGTACAGCACTACCTACCCAAGGAGCTGCACAGGTGCCAAATTTGCTCAGTGTGAAGCAGTTTGAACTGCTTGGGAGATACAATTAACAGTGCTGATGCAGCTCCAGCAGATTAAGTAACTCTTAAAATACAGCCTCACGAACACATGAAGGGAAAATAAAAAACTGCAGAAAGTTACCTATTGCCTTCTATACCTTCTACTTTTGCTTGCAAGCAGCAGCCAATACTAATACACATGATCATCTTACAGACCACCAGGTTATTTGCTGTAAAACCAAGTTGATCTATCCATTAGACTTGAGCTCAGGTAAATCACCTGCTCTACTTATAGATACAGCCTTGTTTCAGGTGTGCTGAAGCTTTAGTGGCAGAGAAAGTTGTGGGGGGTTTTCTTCCACTGCACCACCTTTTTATAAACTTTAACCCACTACCACCTGGAACACGTGTCAGGAGTCTTCAAGCAATAAAGGCAGCCAAAATTTGTGGACAAACCGGAGATATTGCCCCAGGCAACAACCTCAAGGTGAACTGCACAAACCTACTTTCAGTCTTTCCCATTGGTACCAGCTATGGGTATAACCCTCCATATTCGCATCCATGGAGTAACTTGTTTCAAAACAATGCCTCTCCATGCATTTTATACCACGGGAGCTAGGAATGAACACCTACTGGTCCATTGCCTATTCCTACTAGCTAAAAAGCTGCCACACAAAGTCGAAATCTTTTCCTAGGAGGGCTGTATCTAAAGCTCTTAAAAAGAAAGGAAAAAAAAAGTAACTTGAGCTCAGCATGAAAATAAAACTTTATTATTTTTTTCCTTATAAAAATGACCTTGCCAAAGAAGAAGAAAAAAACCCAAACAACTCAAAGAAACCTCTAAGGGAAAAAAAAAAAGAAAAAACAAAGGGGAAAAATAAGGAGAGGGAAGAGCTAGTTTCATAGATTCCACAGATTTGCCGGCGGTCCCAAGGACAATGAGCAGGCGTGAGGCGGCTCTGGCGGCACGGAGAAAGGGAAATCTCTTCGAATCCTTGACGTGTCTTTTGTTAACTTCCCATAATTGCTTTTTTGGCATGACCATTGCCCGGACGCTCCGAACAAGCAGTTCGAAGAGCCAGCCCTCACAGCTGGGAAGCAGGGCTTTTCCACAACAAAAACAAAACAGTAAAAGCCAAAATAAAGCCATACGGCGGCGTGCGCGCACAACCCCCGCCCCTGAGCCACCAGTCCCTCGGGGGCACGGCTCGGGTGAAAACACCGGCCCCGAGCGAGCTTCGTCCTCCCGGGCTGACATCGCGCGGGGCGGCAGCACCGAGTTCTCACACGCCCTGGACTCAGCCGGGGCGACGCGGCGGGAAGGCNGGACACGCCACCCAGCAGCCGCCAGCACAAGGGTCACCCATCCCGGAGCGAACCTCCGGCCCCGCAGAGTAGTCGACACTGAGTCCTTGTTAACTGGCGTGACTCACCAGCTACCCTCCCCCTTCACACATCCCCCGTTCGCGATGTAACAGCTGTTTTATCTCCCGCTGTAATTACGCCACATAAAAATAGTTACAAGGTACTTGGGGAAGGCTCGCTGTTAAAACGCTGTTGCTTCCCTTGTGCAGTGAATGCGGATTTGTGCGGATGCCCGCGCCGCCGGAGGGGGGGGGGTGTAGGGNTGCCCGGACGCTCCGAACAAGCAGTTCGAAGAGCCAGCCCTCACAGCTGGGAAGCAGGGCTTTTCCACAACAAAAACAAAACAGTAAAAGCCAAAATAAAGCCATACGGCGGCGTGCGCGCACAACCCCCGCCCCTGAGCCACCAGTCCCTCGGGGGCACGGCTCGGGTGAAAACACCGGCCCCGAGCGAGCTTCGTCCTCCCGGGCTGACATCGCGCGGGGCGGCAGCACCGAGTTCTCACACGCCCTGGACTCAGCCGGGGCGACGCGGCGGGAAGGCGGCGAGAAGGGCGGGCGGCGGGCGCTCGGTCGGCGGGCAATGGCCCGCATCGCGCCGCCGCCGGCGGGACCTCGGACCGCGCCGCACAAGCTCCCGCCTGGCGCGGAGCTGGCCCGCGGCGCCTGCCCGCGGCGCCGTCCGTCAGTCAGTCAGTCAGTCAGTGTGCCGTGCCCGGCCCGCCTCG
>VZRV01002793.1:453983-508304 GCA_013398115.1 Falcunculus frontatus
TGTTTTGTTGCGGGGGGCGGAGGGGGGGGGGGGGGGGGGGGGGGGGGGGGGGGGGGCATCGACGGGAGGGCTTCAAACCCCTCCCGCCCTCGACCGCCTTGTTTTGCTGAAAGTTGAAGCCTTTCTTATCTCTTTTATCCTTTCAAAACAGGGGGACGAAACAAAAAGTAGAAAAGTTTTGACGCAGAGTTAAAGGGAGGGAGACTTCCCCCCCC
Source organism: Falcunculus frontatus (assembly GCA_013398115.1). Classification (NCBI taxonomy): domain Eukaryota; kingdom Metazoa; phylum Chordata; class Aves; order Passeriformes; genus Falcunculus; species Falcunculus frontatus. Next base: position 454,199 of record VZRV01002793.1, read on the forward strand.
CCCCTTATAACCATAAGGCTGTTTAAATTTTCTTTGTGTTCACTTCCAAACAGACAAACTTTACAGTTAGAGGATCGTTACTCATCGCGCTCGTGGTGCTTTAAGTGCCTTTAAATTAGTGCTTGGCCACAAAGACGCGGAGCGTGCTTTCGGATCTAACGCTCCTGCGCTGGCTAGGAAGAAGTTCATAGCAAAGCAGTGTCTGTTCAGTTGCGATTTGCCAGTCGGCGGTGTGGCTGAAGGGTGTTTTGCATTCAAAGACCATTAAATGCTCCGAAGTGGAGGGTCAGAGGGGAGCAGTGCGCATGTTCAGTACTCCAGAGTTGTGCTGTTTTCCCCCTACTATGCATTCCTGCGGCTCTGTAGTAAAGCAGCCTCTCTCATTGTTAATATCCTTGGAGCAATTAATGCATATGTAGTTCGTGAAATCATGGGGCTGCTGCAGACATGGTGTGTGCTAATATGGTTTGTAACCCTCGTCAGAAGTTTTTTCTGGACATGCCACTCGGCTAAGAGGAGCGCACACAAAAGGAACTGAGCCACAAAGGCGAAGTTTAAAGAACAGGCAGGGTGGTGTTGAGGAGCGCAGCGTCCCGCGGGAGCTGCGTGGGGCTTGATCCCAGCCACAGCCGGAGCTGCGCGCCGAGCTCAGCCCCCTGTGCCCAGAGACAGCGGCAGCGCTGGCTTTTAAATGTTTCAGCCGTCTTAGGTATGTTGAGAGTCTTCACCCTATTGGGAACAGTTTGTGGTTTGTTTCCCCCCGTCCTTTTTTTTTTTTTTTTTAATAGTTTCGCTGAATTAATTTAGCCCAGTTATTTTTAGGACATTCCTATGCTGCCTATTTGCACAGCAGTGGTGAACCGGTTTCCTGTCTGCTGTTGCTTCCATTGTTCAGACTTCTCTCCCCGAGGGCAGCTGCTGGTTGGTGAAATACCAAACTCCCTGCACTTTCAACTGTTGTTCTTGCCACCCCCGAAATAAATGCGTGTGGAAAACGCTGACGTAGTTTCTAGGTATGCATGTGTAGGGCTTTGTGTGTGAGAGTGTATGTGTAAGCTCTGCTTTGAGGATTGCAAATCCTGGGCTGAAACAATGGAAACAATGAAAGGTGACAGGCGGGAGGGAGAACTTTTGAGAGGGGCCATGGGCCTGGGGTTTGCGTGGCACAAATTAAAAGGTGAGGAGACAAAGGCGCAAACTTTTTAAAAGATGTTACGGCTAGGGTGCCTTTGTTTTAATAAAGGTTGGGCTTGTACTTATTTGTGACCTCCTGGCATTTGAAGCTCATTCAAGAAGTTTCAAAGAGTGACTTTGTTACAGATTTCTTGCTTCCACTCCTAGAAGAATCCCGTTTAGAAGAAAAAAAGTATAGTACAGCCAAGTTTAGTTGCTTTAGAAGTAATAGAGTGCAAGCTATAAAGTACAGAGGAAAACAAATAGGCTGGTTCCTCAATTATGAAACTCATTCAGAGGAAAGAGGTAGTTTGTTTTTTTTTTACTGTGGAAATTCCCTTCTCTATCCTTGTAGTTCTTTGCTACTTACGAATAAGTTTAAACTAATTTATTTCTTGTTGTTGTTTTTTAAATTTTTATTATATTTTAGTTAGGGTTTTTTTATATGTGTTTCAAGGTTTTAAATTTTTTGTGTCTGATGCTGTGTTTTTGTTGTTGGTTAGGTTTGTTGAGGGTTTTTTTGTCTGTTTTGTTTGTTTGTTTTTGTGCTTTTTTTAAGATAGCAGAATATGGATTTAAACCTCAGGATTCTTTTATGGATAGTTTCATTTACAAATGATAACGTGATAGCAATCACGGAACCTATTTGGCTTGTTAATGAGCTGATTTAGAACACAGTCTCGCAAAGGCACAGGCATGTGCTCAAGTTTATACATGTGAAGAATCTTACTGAACTTGGTTACAACAGGATCGGGGCCTTACATAGGAATTGGTTCTGTTTATCAGTGCTCATAAAAAAAATCTCACTTAAGAAATTCAGAGAACCCTAAGGGGTGGGAGGTTTTCTTTAAGGTGATTTTCGTTCATCCCCTCTCTGGAGGGCAGAGATTGTTCCTTGTGGTATACTTTGTCCTCTTTTGAATAACAATTGGCTTCTGCCACTTCCTCTGTGAAGCTCTTCCTCGACACAATGGGACAGTTGGTTTTTTTGGTGCCTTTTTTTCCCCCTCACAGCCTAAATTTTTCATTTGCTTAACTTCCATTTTATTCGTCACAGCCTCTCCAAATACTTTGTCCTCCCCCTCAAAGTATTTCAGCATGCCTTTTTAAGTGGCAGTAGTTTGTTTTGAAATCACAAACTTTGCTTTAGTCATCACTGTACTTTTACTCATGTTGTTTCAAGCTGTTAACTGACGGCTGGGTGTTGAGCCTAGACTCCAGATCCTAGGTGTAATCTTCCCTGAGCTGATTACAGGAGGACCTGTAAAGTCTTTGGGCTGTGATACAGTGCAACAGTGCATTCAATCATATATATGACTTCAGCTGGGAACCCCAGGAGGATAAAGTAATTTATAAAGAAGGGATGCTGATCCCGTAGTCCTTAGGTCATTAATAGTGTGGACTACTCTTTTAAGTGGCAATGTGGAAGTGAAGGACTGGGATTTTGTGTTGTTTCTCAGACCTCTCTGCAAATGAACTTGTGCTGCTTTAACTTTAGTTCTACAAAAGCAGGTTTTTTGTTTGAGTTAAATGTATTGAGGAGAAGATACAAAATAGCCTGGCCCTAGCCTGCTTTTAATACAAAATAAATTAGTAGGTCAGCTGGGGCTACTCGTCATGTCCACAGGCCTTTTTTCTGGGTGTAAATAACAGTAAGCCAATGGTCCAGTCATGGAGCATGGCCAGGAGCCTTTTCAGTTGGGCCCTGTTAAAACAGGAAACCAGCAGCAAATAGGCTGATTACTAACAAGACGGAAAAACAAAGCTGGGTTGTAATCAGCAGGAATGCTTTAATGAAAACAGAGCCTTGACAGCAACAATGTGGCTCCTGCTCTAGTAAAAAATATCAGCTGGGGTAGTGCGAGATTTCTAGCCATGACTTCCTGTTGCTGCTAGCTCTGTGTTGCACTGGAGAGATCTGCCACGAGTTCAGAGGGCTGAACAGCTATTTAAATGAGCTCATTTAAATGAGCAGAAGTCGTACTACACTGGGTTTCCTGCTTAACCAAAACCTGCTTTGTGTCACTAACTTACTGTGTCAATTAATATGACACACTAAGCCAGCGGGTCAAAGGGCTGGCTCTGCTGGTGACTCATTTCTTGCTAGGTAGGTTACAGTTAGTCAGATGGCAACTTTTACTTTAGCAAAAGATCTTGCTTGAAAAGGGAGAAACGTTTTTATACTGCTGACTTGCAGACAGTATCTTGTAACTTTTTTTTTTTTTCAGGTGAAAAAAAAAAAGCAACAGTTCTAGGAGTTTGCTATCAAGTCGGTTTTCTAAAACTCAGATGTCTATGGAGTCTTTTAGTTGTGTGGTAGATCCTGGAAAGGTTACCTCAGATTGGGTGGTGTGTATCTGGAGTACTTTTTGTTATGCCGTGTAAATAACGCTTGCAAACAATTAGACATCTAACTTTTTCATAGGAGTAATTTCTCCTTCCCTCTTGTTTCCAGCCCTTGCTGTTTGCCTCTTGCTCTTTTCCAAGGTCTTGCCTTACTGCCCATTACATTTAAAAACAAACAAAAAACCCAACCCAGTGAAATGCTGCTACAGTTCTGGTTTCTGACAAACAAGAACAGCACACTTCAAAACATTGAATGAATAGCATGGGCTAGTTTTAGCTAGTTTTAAAATTCAATTTGAAAGGGCTGAGCTGCTTTGCAGAGCCGTCCTGTTGTCTGTGCAGGATCTTTGTTTCCAGAAGTGTTCCTCATGGCTCTAAGAGCCCATGGTGCAAGGCATGTTCTCAGGTCAGGTTGCAAGCATGACAGCACTTTCCATGAAGCTATGATAAAGTGGTTTGCTTGGAATCATTTTAAAGCAAACTTTTGACATACTTTCTACATGAATTAAGAAACTGTTTACATAATTTGGAGTTTATCCTGTGTTGGTTATTTAAATATTGTCCTATTGTTCCTGTTCCATGACTGGATAATTTATGTAGCTAATCATCAGATGAAAAATTTGGTATGTCAGTTTGGTGTTTGTCAGTTACATAAATCAGCAATTGGGAGAATGAAAACAATACCAAGTAAGTTATTGGAGTACCTGTGCCAGACAGATTGCAGATTGATCATCTTGGTGGGAATGCTTGCATATCAAAACTGTGCGTTGCAAATTGGACAACTTAAACTAAATTCAAGGATGTTGGAGCTATTCATAAATGGGGGAAGGAAAGAAGAATTTACCGTGTCAGCTTTGGCTGAAGTTTGGAAGTGTGAGGAAAGGTCCTTCTCTGTTTCTCTCCCTACCCTCCTGCCAAGTATTAAGGAAAACTTGCACATGCATACCTTCTATCTTTCTTTGTGTGGTGGCGGGGGGCTTTGCGGCTTGCTGGTTGGTTTTTTTAAAGGGCTTTACTTCCTTCTCTGCCTTTACTTACAGATATAACAGTTTTATATAGTTTAATATTTTCACAGGTAGACTTCTTGTTCAGGCTCACTTTGTTTCTTTAAATAGAATTTTTTAATTATGGGTGGTTGCCCACAAAAAATTTTACTTTTGACATTTAGTTGGCTTTTCCTATGAAAGTTTTTTGTTTTGTTGTTACGAATGAGCAAGTTTCTTCCTTGCCACCCCCTCACCCCCCCAGTCTAAGTTCAAAAGACAAAAAGAATAAGGGCTTGTTTTCCTTCTAGTATAGTTTCTAAAACTCCTTCTGAAAGCCAGTGTGAGCTCACTTAAAATGAGTATTAATTTGTATGAGTTGAACATGGGCAATATCTTATTTGGACTTGTATATAGCTTGTAAGATTCCTAAAATTCCTGGTGAGTTTAACCTGGTGAGTACTTAAAGCATGGTTTTCTTTGTGTTTTACAGAACTAGTGACTTGTGTATCCTACCAAAGGAGTAGAATTGTAGCCTTCCTGACTATTGAGTACTTGCTCATTTGTTTGATTTACATACCATAGCTTCATGTGACTCATAGTGTGGTATACATATATAAAGGGATAATCAGATTTTGAAATCTGTTTCTTCCTTTGTGTTGGAGGGAAAAGTTATGCAGCTAACTTGTAAATTTGGAGCTTTCATAGTAAGCATAGCACAGAACACATGATTCCACAGATAAAAAATATGAGATGAAAACTATGAAGTTGAAAAAACAGGATTAAAACTGGTACATTTAAATGATCATGGTTCTTTGATACACTGTGCAATTAAATGAGAGTCCATTTCCTCGTAAACTGGTGGACTCTTAGGCACCTGGTTCTTCCCTCTTTCTGCACTTTCTTTTCTTTTGTAAGTGAAAATCTCCTCAGGAGTGGGGACAAACACAGTTTTTCCCTTTCTTCTTTCCTTCTTCCATTCATTTTTCTGAATAGATATAATTATTCGTTTCAAAATTTACAACCTATCCCTCCCAGGAGGGAAGAATTCAGCATGTTAAGAAGTAATTAAATAACCTATTGCTTGAGTTAGGTGTTTTAAGTTCTTGCTTATTGACCTTTTGCCCAGCCACTGGATAGTTATCCTTGAAAAAAAGTGCCAGATGCATACCATAGCAAGCAAACTTGGACAATATTCTCATTAGATAGAAGCTATCTGATAACGTGCAGCAGATAAAAGGTTGCCAGGGGAACAAGAAAATGAAGGTTTGTGGAGAAGAATTCCTTTAGGAACGGATCATTGGTGCTACTTTTTGTTCAGCTGACAGAAAAGCTGCAGCATGACAAGTTAACGCTGCAGGACGAATCTCCTGTACAAGAGGCTGTAACAGTAAAGACAGTTAATGTGATATAAAATGTCTGTGCCATGCAATGCTGGAGCCGAGTAGTTTACGGATTTAGGAGGCTGATTGTTCTTGTCTTACAATTGTAGGTGTAGTTGCAATATCAGGCAGTGAAACGGAGGATGATGACACCATGGATGTCCCACTGGATCTTTCCTCATCTGCTGGCTCAGGCAAACGGCGGAGACGTGGCAACCTGCCCAAGGAATCTGTGCAGATTCTTCGGGACTGGCTCTATGAGCACCGATACAATGCTTATCCTTCAGAGCAAGAGAAAGCGCTGTTATCCCGACAAACACACCTTTCCACACTACAGGTATTTTTAAAAGTAGTTCTCCCTTGTAAAAGAACTGTTCTCTGTTTTGATTCACCTGTGATCTAGTCATGGATACAAATGTTTACACTGCATGTGAGATTTCCTTTTTTATTGCTGCTTTCCTGCTGATGGCACTCGTAAGGAGAGATAGAGATTGATTGTGTGTTGTGATGATCTTTGTTTATTTGGAATAAAATTATTTTTCTGGGAGAACAGACAGTCACGAATCAGAGCATGCATGCTAATTTTTTGTGGAATCGTGCCCCAAAAGACAAAGTGTCTGTACAAGGTAATTTATTGTGAGAAGAAGGTATTTATTTCTCAACAGAGGTTTTATGGTGATAGATGCACAGCTTAACATGTAACTCTTCACTTCTAAAAACAGCAACTTGAGGCTCATTCCAGTAGAACGCGCACATACATAATTATGTGTATGATCGCTGCCATTAAGATCAGTGGAACAACCTATATGGGATAGAGCTACTCAAGGGTGTTAGTACAGGTATGGTGAGACTTTTGTGTGGTTGATTTGGATTCTCATCCTGGGATACCGCTGGCGTCTGTGAGGTCCCTTGGATGCACCATTCTCATCTTCTGTGATCATCTTTGGTGGAATAGCTTTTGACCATTGCTGCTTCCCATGTTGTGGGAAGGTGGCTGCGTGAGAACTTGGGTAAACCAGGGTTTGGTTTTGGGAGCTGCTAAATAAAAGAGCACTCCTGTTGACTCCTGGGCTTTATTTTTCCATATTAATTCATTACTGCAAATTTCATAATTGGCTATAAAGTAAAATTTTCTTAATGCAATATCATAAATAAAACCTCCTTTATGTAGTAAACAGAAAAAAGACGTTAAACTATAAACTGTCCTGTATCGTCCAGGAAACTGGTTGATATTTAAACAAGGACAAACTTAAATGAGGTAATTCATGTTATGTCTGTCGACACAGTCAGTTGAACAAGGAAAATCAGTAACTATTTGTGGGAGGAGTGGCTGTCTTCAGAGAGAAAAAGTTTTCCTGTTGTTAATTAACCCAAGCTAGGGAACAATAGCCAATAGGTTAATGTGTGTGCACAGAGTTAAAAGCTAAACCCCTAGTTTGGACTTCAGATGTCCCGGGGCTTTCTGTAACAGGAGCAGGGAGTTGGTGCTCTAGCACCGGGACAAGGGAAGGGCCTTTGCCAGGCGTGTCAGAACCTGTCAGTAGGTCTCTATTTTGTTGTGCAGTGAAGGAAACTGCTTGGAGGGATTCATTAATCTAACCATCCACTCTAGTGGCACATAGTTGGGAATGAATGAAGGTATAAATTAAGATGTCATTATATTCCCAGGTCTGCAACTGGTTTATCAATGCACGCCGCAGGCTGTTACCTGACATGCTGAGGAAGGATGGCAAAGACCCAAATCAGTTCACTATCTCACGGCGAGGGACCAAGCTTCCCGAGGGCAGCCTGGTGGAGTCTGCCATCAGCACAAAGAACTACATTCCCCTGCTGGAGGAGACTGCCTTCCTTCCCGCTGCCGCACCGCTCGGCAAGACTGTGTCCTCTTCCAAGCCGGCTTCCCCGGGATCGGTCCTGGCTCGGCCGTCGGTGATTTGCCACACGACTGTGACTGCGTTGAAAGATGCCCCTTTCCACTTTTGCCAGCCAGCTGATGTAGGCCAGACCACGGACCTGCAGCAGCCCCCGGCCGGTGGCTTCACAGATAACCCCCTCTCCTGCCATGAGGACGCATCTAGACTGGGACCTGGTGCAAACACACAAAGTGGGCTCTTTAACACTCCTCCTCCAACACCACCAGACCTTAACCAGGATTTTAGTGGATTTCAGCTGCTGGTGGATGTTGCACTCAAAAGGGCGGCAGAGATGGAGTTGCAGGCAAAACTTATGGCCTAAATCCCCTTCCTTCTCCTTCCCCGTTTTGTTTTACCAGGCAGGGATCTAACAGCTGTGTGGTTATTGCCACCCACACGATATCAAAAGACTTCACTGCATTATTATTATTTTTTTTTATTAATCTTATTTGCACAAGGGGATTGCTGAAATGAAGCTTCCTGTCACTGAGATGGTCTTCAGTGGAATATGGTCATTCCAAGAATTACAAACTTAAAGCTACTGTAGAAAGAAAGGATTGTGTGTTTTGTTGGGGTTTTTTTAATGTTTTCTTTGTAGATTTTTCATAATGTGAGATGTTTCCCAAGATCATGTGATTTGTTTTGTTTCTTTCAGACTGTGCAATATCTAGTAATGATATAGAGTCTTCTTATCATTCCCATGTGGAACGGAATATACCGACATGCTGTCTAAATTTTCAATTTTTTTAACAATACAAACTTTGGATGATCATGCTTTTTTCCCGTAATATAATAAAATATTTTCTTTAAAAGTGATGCATACAGAGTATTTTGTTGAACGCAAGCTTTGCAGAAAACACAAATTGCCCTTGAAATAAATTGAAGTGAGAAATATTTTTGAGCTCATACTGGCTTTGTTTGGTTTAGAGAGCTATGCTAGCAGTTGTTGTTAACCAGATGTTTAAAAGAATGCTGAAAAGTGGCCCAGAAGTACCTGATTGTGTTCTGCTATGTTGAAACTTTTTTTAAGGGGCCAAAGGGAGCTATGTAGGCAACTCCGACTAAATTTCAGAGGAAAACGTTGGACCCCTCTAAGAGCTCCAGCTTTTGGCTCCTTGAAATATTTGAGGGCTGGGAAATGTGATGGCCCATGGGGAAGGTCTGAAGATAAGAGGAAGAGGCCACAAGAGGGACTGGGACAAGTGTTCTTTGCAGATCTTTGTGATGCAGCTCCTAGACATGACTGGTGACAAATTTTGGCGGGGGAGGCCAGGGGCTTCTACCCTTACTTGGACTAGCAGTGACAAGGTTTTTACTCAGTAATTCTAGTAGACTGAAATGAAGTAGGCTGTATTGTGTTGAAATCTGAGTTCTGGGAGCCAGGTCTTTGTGAGATACTTAAACAGGTGGTTGGCTAAGATTTAGAAGAGATCTCTGTTGTATTGGGGTGTATTTTTGCCAACAGAATCTAAGTTACCTTTCAGAAAGGGACTTTGCTATCAAAATGACTTACTACTGAAAAATGTGAAGACTTGCAGCTCACATTTCAACTTACTTGAATGTCAGTCGCCCACCCTTATCCTTCCAACAGTGGTGAAATAAGAGACCTCCAGGGGAAAAAATTGGTTCCAGCTAATCCTTAAAAACAAACCAGTTGTCTGTTTGGGAGGTTGGGGGAGGGCTTTGAGGAGCAGGAGAGTTGGTGAATTTAAGGATACAATAATGAGTAGAAAGAAGACTGCAATATTCTGACCGCTATGTGTATGCATTCTGTTTTGTTGTGGCCTTTATCATTTTCTAGTCTCAGAAATACTCTGTTTGTTCTCTGGAGTACTCTTTGGAATTATTTTGAACTTCTGCCTTTCTTGAACCTTCATGTTTAAAATCAAAACGGCAAACAGTAAACACTGGCTTACTTACGACTGCATCAGCTTCGGTAACACAGTCATCCTAATATACTGGATGAATATAGAATTATTTTTAAAAATACTTTGAAAATAAAGATGGAAAATAATTTTTAATGTAGAGATGGCTGTAGACTCTGTCTTCAAGGAATTGCAGGTGAGTACAGAAGAGCCCTTTGTAGTGTCTCTCTGGACACACTGTACTTGATACTTCTGAGCCATTTTTCCTGGGATACCTACGTATGTATTATTTGGTTGGGGTTTTTTAATGACTAATTGTAAAATGGAAGTGTACTTTTTTGTAACTGTGAGGTTCATGTTGAGGGAAAAGTTGGTTAATAGATGTGGTTTTGTGGAATAGGTGATTTATCTTAAGGGGTGCTACACACCCAAAGTGGAGTGTCATTGATAAAGGTTTGGAAGATGCCTTGTCCTTTCCTGTTCTTGCAGGAAGGAACTTTTCTTGCAACACTCTTTACACCCATGCTTCAAGCACTGATGAAAGAAAAAAAGCCTCACAAATATGTTTACATTGTTTCATTTGAATTGCTTGACATTTTCCTCTTTTGTTTCCTTTTTTCAAAGCAGTTTGCTGGTATACTGTGGGGTAGAGAAAAAGTGGGGCTCTCAGATCATTAAAGGGCATTTTCAGAGATATTTACTCTTCATTACTTTGCCCTTTAAAATGAAAAAAGTCAGCAAGTTTAGAAAGAAAAACTTTACTGGTTGAGCTGACCAGTTCTGTGATTTCACTATAGCAGCTGCAATACTGAAAATGAAAATAGAATGAGGAAGAAAGCTGTTGCTATTCAGGCTAACAGTTTTCATTGAAAGTAAAAGCCTGTGGTCTCTCTGCTCTTTTCATTTACCATTATTCCACACAAAGTGGCATTAGTGTAAATGACCACCAAAGTCCTGCTTGTGTGATGAGCACTCCATTTCCATTTTGCTGACTGACTGACCCTGTGAACTTCACTGGTGACCACTTTTGCTTGAGGCCAATTATATACTTCTTAAATTATTACTTGTGTTAAGGTTACACTAGAAGTTCAGCTGTAAGTCAAATGCTTGTGGCTGAGTAGCACCTGACACCACACCATGTAAAAGCTTTTCCCTTCCCTGAGGTGTTATTTAACTTAGAGGAAGAAAATGACTCATATTGAGTACCCACTAAAATGTATCAAAAGGGAGTTTCTGTTTTCCTGTAATCTAGCACTGATAGTTTTGGTGCAGGCTACTGAAGTTCACCTAAACCTATTCTTTCTGAGCATAAACCTGAAGTAACTTCAGATAAAGTTATCAAAGGTAGGTAGATGTAGGGCAGTGGGTGGAGCTAGGATCCAGAACTGAACAGGACTCCTGGTAACAAACCAAAGGCTTCACGTGCTGGCCAGACATCCCTTGTAAAGCAAACAAAAAAATTTATTTGTGAAACTCATTTTATCATGAAAAAAAAAAAAAAAAGAAGCAATGAGACAACAGAGGTGGTTTTGCTGTTCTTGCAGCAGTGACAAATCTAATTGCTTAGCAGTTTTGTCAAAACCCAACCTCTGACTGAAAACACACACTTTGGCTACTCTGAAGCTGAAGGGGAGGCACTGCCGTGTGTTATTGGAGACTGTGTGGCCAGCCAGGGCGTCAGCGAGCTAGGAGGTATGACAAATTCATGCCAGGGAAAACAGCTCACACGCAGGCTTCGTCAACCTTGTTTTCATGGCTTTTGTGTCTTGTAAACAAGTTGTGGCAGCTGCATGTGATAAATCTCTGCGCAAAGCAAAAATAATTACAATAGGGAGGGAATCTTGAGCCTGGCGTCGCTGCCTGCGTGCATGGAGGGGGTGGTGTCTCGCTGCCTGTTGTGGAGGGGGGCTTGTGGTATCCCACATGTCTCCCAGCTTGTGCCATGAGGTCAGCGTACATGGCTGTAAAACCGTTGGAGCTGCAACAGCTGGCCTCGTGCTATGGGGGAGGGAATGGGGCAAGGAGAGCTGGAAGCTGGGCTGACTTGCACGGCTGCACCCTCCTGGGCAATGCTGCCTCTGCTAACAGCGGGATCCTGCTGCCCAGGCAGAGTTGGGGGCATGCGATAACTTCACTGGAAAAGTGGGAGCAGGAGAAAGTAAGCAGCAACCAGGGAGGGAGAGTGTGTGTGGCGGGGAATAATCAGTTTTCCCCTTGGAGATGAGGTAAGGCTGCAGCGGGAAGCCCAGCCCACAGAAGGTGCAGTGCAGCTAGGAGTCCAGGTGCACCATGACCTTGTTTAGTGTCACTTTTACACCTATGGTATTTAGGCCACTTGCAGTTAACTGTGTCCTGCCTGTCAAAGTCTTTTTTCATTTGCCATTTTTCTTGCAGCACTCATGCAGGTATTTTTAAGAACCCTTGGAGAACTTTGTAGTTCTCTTTAAATCCATTTAGTGGTTTTTTTTTTTCCTTTCCTCACTTGGCATCTTGCAATTGTCAACTTCCTGCCTGGCTTTTTCCCAGTAGGGATTACTGGCACAAATACAGCTCATGTTCACTTTTCAGGACATTACTTGTTTTAAGTCTCCTGTTCACCAACTGCTGGAGTTGTTACGTCTCTATCCTGTTTCGCTGGTTCAGCGGGCTCTTCTCCCATGAGTTCCAGTGTTCAGACTGCAGGAGAAGAGATTAGATTAGCCACTCACTCTAGCAAAATGTCACTTAGAGCTGTTGCTGTTCCAGACATGATAATTGTACCCATGTGTGCTGTATGCGGTTCCGTGTCTATTCCAGTCCCTGTCACGACAATGAGTGCCTGGAGTTCTGCACACACAGAAAATCACATAAACCTGTGCTAGCTATGCTACAAAGTAAAATCTCAGGCTGCTTTCTCATCTACATTTTGCGTGCACTCCTGCTGACAGCTCAGAGCCATTTTGCTCACCTTTCCTTTTGAAGCTGGCTTTATTTGCCTTTAAAGTCCTTTTTCTTTCTGAAGCTGAGGCATCAGGTCAGGGACCACAATTGGCGGGAATCTCAAGTCCTGCTACACAGATTTGCAGAACAGGGAAGCTTTCTCCAACGGGTCGACTTCACAGCTCTTTGTAGCACTGCAGTGCTGCTTCATTGTGCAACATGAATCACAGTCCCTGAAGCTGATGAAGCCATGAATTAGTCGCATCTGCCTCCCAGCTAATCCGTGTTCCGCTGGATAGCAGGGTTTCTGCCGAATTCCATGTGTTTCTACTGACAAACAAGGTGTAATAAACCTGTAAAAACGCACAGAGGTAGCAGTGCTTTGAATTAGTGACTTAACCGGGGGGGAGGAGGGGGGGCACAGGTGGCAGACTGTGAGTTGAATGAGTGCAGCTGACAACCATCTAACCCTGTTTATTCTTGGACAGCTTCTATGGGACCGCAGACCAGGGCTGTGGCCGCTTTCTCTAATTGCAGCCTAGGCAGTTCCTGCCCTGGGCACCAAGCCCTATCTCTAGGTGTGTAACAACATGACCCTCTCGGAGTGAAGAACCCTTGTCTGGGCATATATAAACCCCGCACATGGGTTTTGTTATGAGCCTTTCATCACATCATTTAGCTGACGATGAAGAGGATTGACCTGACTACGGCGAGAGTGGGTCAGTCCCGGAGCTGTGGGTTTTGCAGTAGGTATATCTATGTTTGCATGGCTTCTCTGAGTCTTTCCATCTCTGCAGTGTTGCCACACTGCTGGGGAAATAATGCTTCGGAGCTCCTCCATCAGTGACATTTCACAAGTTGGCAGGACACACCTTCTTTTTGGGAATATTCATTTTTATATGTAGTAGTACAGAAATAATTCCCAACTGTGAGGCCTGTAGTTTTACTAGTATGGTATTCAGTAAGTATACAGAGAATGTTTGATCATGCCTCTGAAGTCCCTACAGCCTGATAGCTCTGTGGGAAATCATGTGTCACACAGTTCATACTTGCTTCTACTTCCTCCCCAAAACCAGTTAGGGCCTGAGTGGCTTCCATTAGGAATAGACCATTTGGTTTCTTTAACTGATGTGTCTTATCTAGGCTTCCCTATCTCAACTTTTCCTCTGGTGTTCTAGCCCTTTTGCAGGAGCAAAATTGGTTTTTTGTTGATTGGCAAATAGATTTTAGTGCTTAGCTGGGGGCTTTCAGCCTTTAGAAGTCTCTCCTGTAGAAGCTGTTGATGGAGAAGACAGTCTTGATCATAATTTGCCATCAGCTTATAGATTTTACCAAGACACAATTGTATGTGTGTATATATATGAATATATTATCTATATATCCTAGTAAGGACACCATACATGTATTGGTCCTGGTATTTATATAAAAATAGAAACAAAATCACTTGACCAATGTGAGAAGAATGTGATGTCCCCCAGCTTGCTTTTATAAATTTGTATAGCTTGTCTTGGAAATTGTTCTGGATAGCAGACACATAACTGATGGTAAGGATCACAACAGTTTTGTAATTTTCCTGAGTAAGCATTCAGCTGTTTTGCCAGAGCCTGTAATTTCACTTCCTTTTCTAGCCTGCAATGTTCTGATTGCTTGACCTCGTGTCCAGTGTTTTATTTTGTTTTCTTTTGTACTTCTAGTCTTATTCCTTGTTTGAACTCTCCCTCTATCATTTCTTTCCCTGTTTGACTTGAGAGTGCTTACACAATATCATGTATAGTCCATTTAACCAGGTTAGAGATATTTTGACTAGTTTTGTACTGTTTTGAAAGGCATCTGATCTCTGCTACTCCACTACACTAACCACAACAGCAAATCTTGCTCTGATGCAAACAGATCAACTTCTGTTCATGAGAGAAAGCACATTTTCCCTGTGTAGATAGCTCAGCTTTTTTCTAACTTCTGCTTTCTGTGTTGTGACAGGGGTAAGCCAAAGAGAGAAGCAATTAATAATAAAATCCATTGGGCATTTTCAAAAATGGAGGGATTATTTTATGTTTTGAGTGAGTGCTGTTGCTGGTTTCAGCATACTTTCAGAGTCCTGGCTCTGCTGCCATGGGCCTTCTCCTGGTGAGGTGTGAAGCAGACATTCCTCTGCCAACCTGAACAAAAAGGTTAGTTTAGGTTATCGTATTAAACACTGCTTAGGCAGCTGCTTCTGTAACTCATTCTTCATGTTAAATTCAGCTGGCTTGCGTTCAGCCGAGGTATTTCCAGTGATGTGCTGCCAGCTTTCTCTAAAGGCCTCCTCAAAAGTCTTTCTTCCTTAGCTGGTGATACATGGAAAAAACCTCCTGTAAATATCTCAGTTTAGTGTGTAGATTTGTATCTGCAAAGCACATACTGCCTGTTGTAAAGCAATCAGTCCCTCCACCTCCCTTCCCTTACCAAACCTACCTTGACCGCTGCTACTGTGTTCATGACACCTGGGGCAGAGGGGAATGTCCCAGTCACCCTCTGAAGGGAGAGTGACACCCCTTACCATCTCTTTGGACCCTAGGAGGAGGTGGTGGGAATACTGACATACAGGTCTCCCCATGGGAGAGTTCACACTCCGTCCTGCAACACCTTACTCCTTCACCTGCATGTGATCATAGCACGCTGGCGGTCTTGGGGAGGGCAGCGTGTGAAGCCCAGCTGGGTATTGTGCCAACAGCCAGCACCACTCTCTGAGCTGCCTCTGATGTGGCAGTGTGAGTTTAAATGAGCAGAAGGCATGGAAGGAAGTGTGAGGGGCTGCGTCAATTTCTCTCATATTTATACTGATAAGCAACAGGTATTTCCTCTGTGAAAAATTTAATTTCCTTTCCTTTTGAAATGCAGTGATGCAGAAGCTCAAGTTTCCTTCCACGGGGTCAGAAGAGCAAGGAGGGCTGCATGGACCAGCTGATGCCTGTGTTGGCCAGACTCTCCCCATCTGTCAGAAGTGACTCATCGGTGGCATGACCCAGCCGCTCCATGAGGCTTGTTGAACTCAGGGGGGGTTTGACTTCAGATCCTCTACTTCCTTGAAGATTTGCCTTTAGTTCTTTCCTTACCCCAGCCCTCATCTGCATTTGTTATCCAGCATGGGCTGAAGTGGGCTGCCCCAGATGCCTTTCTTGTGCCGGTGGCTCCCTTGTTTTTTAGGATGTGGGGAGCTGCCATTGCAGAGCTGAAGCTGCTGCCCCCACCTGGGGCTCATCACATGCCGCTTCCTCTCCAGCTGCCAGAGGCCTGGACACAGAGCAGGGAAATCACATGCAAGGCGCTTGTAAAACCCTCAGCCCCGTCTGCCATTGAAGGAAGAACTGGCTGAACCTCCCTCCCTGCAGGACGGGCTTCCTGCCATAGGAAATCCCCTGCTGTAAGGCAGCTCAGGAGATCCACCTTGGGCATCTGAAACTGTGGCCAGTCAGCAGTGGCTAGGTATAGAATGAGAACTATGGGTTTTTAGAAAACCCTAATAAAACCTTTTGATTATACATAAGAAAAAAACCAAGTGATTCTGCCTGCTCCTCAGCTCTGTGGTTTGCCTAAACTTAATTCCCTGGGATACATTGGAGTTTGATCTTTGAGAAATGATATCTAAAAAGCCCACATGTAAAAACTTAACTGTTCCAGTGATAGGATCATAATCTGCCTTTGATCCTGTAAATTGTCGAACCACAACTCTATTCGTTGCCCAAGGACTGCAGGAAATGTACACAGGGTTATGCAAATCTGTAGGAGAGGGAATGTTTTGCGGAGAGGGGTGGGGAAGATGGCTCTTGCCACAACTGTCAGTCTCTGGATCGCAGCTGAATAGTTTGGCAGTCCCCGAGCTCTCCTGTGTCACCGCACTGCCAGTTCCCACGGCTCCTACCCCTCTCTGCTCACCGTCCAGTTGTGCAAGTCTGGAGCGGCGAGCTTTTTTCAGATCTCCCTGTGTGTGCGCTGGTGGCATTTACAGGCAGAGTCTTCAAGCTCGGTCCTTCGTCTGCATTTTTCTCCCACCCACCACTGCTAGTGTAGTGTTCATGTTTCACCTCTAAATCCCCACGACTTTTGCCGGTTGGGGATATTTGCATGGGGTGGATCACTCTGATGATCAGACACAAAACAATTTCTTTGGGAATCTTGTGGGGAGCTTAGCCTGCACCAGAGCCCAACCAAGACAGGACAACAGCAACAACACAGCAGGGACACAGCCAGCAGGTGAGAAGCTGTCAGGCAGGACTTCAATTTAGCGTAAAATGTGAATTTTCCTCTTTCCCAGACTTGCAAAGGAACACTCAAACCCTTGTAAAGAGGCAGGTTGGATGTAGTGTGGGAGTACATCCATCATCAACATCACATTCAAAACAAGAGTGCTTGACATCCTAACCATGGCTCAGGGTACCAGATCCTGATAAAAAATAAAAGTAGAGGTCCTTTGATACCTTCTCTGTTCTTTCTTTTTGGGTTTTTTAATTTTTTTTTTCTTTTGGTATGTAAGCTACGTGGCATGACACTGGACTTTGGCACTTCACCCAATTTACTTTTTTACTTTACTCATCAAAAGGGCAGGATGAGCCCACCATTGCCCAGCTGCCCTTGCAGGGCTCCCCTGGCAGCCGTGCCGTGGTGTTGTGCTGTGCCAGGGAAGGCTGTGCTGCATCCAGAGCACAGCCCAGCCTTTTCCATAAGCTGTGTGTGCCGCACAGGTACAGGGGCTGCGTACACCAGAATGTGGGGCAGTGCTGCATCAGCTGGGCAGGAGTTTGTTTTGCTGTTTCTGTTTGGTTTTTTCACCTCGGTGATAATTCTTACCCAATGTGTGATCTCTGCTCTATGTACTTTACTACTCCTTGTGATAATCAAAATCCGGCCCTGAACTTTTTCACTACAAAGGAAACAAGAACTTTGCCCCGTTGGCTGTTAACAGGGCATTTGGTGATGCCGCAGCCTCTTCTCACGTGCAAAAACCCCCAAAGTCTGTGGAAATCAAGGTTATGCTGATGACAGAACGCTTTTTGTTTTTTCACCGGTGTGGGTGGAGATCAGGTGCTTTGACAAGACATGAGATTTCTGGTGTCAGACTCCTCTTAAAAAAGGAGCAGGCACCCAACCGGTAAGTGGAAAAAAACCTTTAAACACCAGGACGGCCAATAATGTGCTGTGTACGGCTCAAAGTGCAACCTGTGATGGGCTCAAAGCGCTGAAACATTAACTAGACCTTGGGCCACTGTCTGTAGTTGCCGCTCGGTGCCCACACCATCGCTCCCGGGAGCGGGAAATGAGGGCGGCACTGTTATTATCCGTGTGGAGAAAGGGTGCAGCGGTGTTTGCACAGTGCGGACGGAAGCTCTGGCGGCGGCCCCGAGGCGTTGGGTGTGCGGCGGTGGGGCAGCAATAACAAGGTACGAGCTTCCCCGTGCGGACAACAGAGAGAGGCCAAGCGCTTAAATCTCAGCCTCTGGCTCTGGTTGAAGTGCTCTGATGAGCACTGTGGTGGTGGTGGTGGCGTGAGGCTGAGATTCAACATCCACTCTCTTGTTTGTAGGTATAACCTGCCCCAGGCGAAACCCCTGACTCTAAGCCTCCCCCTGACCCCAAATGAGGTAAGGCTTGTGGGAAGAACAAATATCATTTATGAAATTGCAGGTGGCAACAGCAGGAGAAAAGGAGAATGCTAGAGCTGCTTCTGGGTCCACAGCTCAGATGGTTTGGAGCTGGGTGGTGCTTTGGTGGTGTTTTCTTTTTAACAGTGGTGAGGTGTCCTGGAGATCAGATGAGGAGATATGAGGAGCCAGAAGGCATTTCTGAGCATTCAAGTGTTGTAATCACGTTACTGCTCCCTGAGCTCAGCTGACACAGGAGACAGGTAAACATCTCCCATTGCCCAGGTAGATGATGGTATATAAATCTACAGAACACCCTGAGGAACAACAAGTCTTTTGCAACTTTGCCTTTGAACTCTGAAGAAGTAATGCTTGCATGATGGATGGCAGCAGCATCCAGCCATATTCTGAGGCATAGCACAGCTCCCAACTCCCTTGCAGAGGTTTTATCCTCAGCTGGAGAAAGGGTACAGCAGGCTGTGCGTCAGTGCTGACTCTTGCAGCTGTAGAAACTTGTCATTTCATTTCCAAACACCAGCACCCTCAGCAAGGCAGTTGGCCTTGGGCCGAAAGCCATTCCTGTAGTGTCTGTTCCTGCTATACACGTGTGTAATGTTAACTTACCTGATTCCTGATGTTGGTTTCTCCACAACCACTGACACATATCTGTGTCTTGTCCGTGTGGTGGCTTTGGGTCTCTTCCATTATCAGATCTTAGAGTGAGTTTACCTGAGAGCGTGTCCCTGTCCAGGGGAGCAAAGTGATGCTTTGCCCTGCTTGTGCTGAATCATTGTTATCTGGCAAGGGTTTGGGAATTGTGAGATCAAATTTTATTGTAGCATATTACAGCTTCAGAAAAGGTATTAGATTCTGGGTTTATATCAAAAGACTAATTTTTGATCAGGATGATAAAATATTCAGGTCTAGAACTTTGCCTTCACAGCAAAGTAAAGTAAATTGCTCTAGTAGTAGTGGCAAAAGAAAGGACATGCCCATTTATGATGCTTTAAATCAGACGAATCATTTCCGAAGACAAATAACAAAACTGTAGCAGAGAGCTCTGATGCAGGGCTCCTTCTTGGATTGTAAACACTGCAAGACAGAAACCATCAATATTTATGCTGTGCTCAGCCCAGCACAGTGCAGCTTCTCTGGTTGGGCCTTTGGAGGCACTAATAGGAATATTAAATCATGCTGAATACCTTCTTGCAATATTTATAGTTTAATGATAACCAAGCGTGTGTGTGTGCCGAATACTATGGATTGTGACCATGCAGCACCAGAATCAGAAAACCTGTGGTGAGGCCGAGCCTTCTGATATGACCCCCGGCTCTTCCCCCTGCTCATCACACGTGCGCTACTGTGGCTGGGACCCTTTCTGGTGCTCCCAATATTCATCAGAAGCAACTTAGAAGGAATGATGCAAGAGTAAGTGTGTTTCTGTGTGAGCTGTCACCAGTTGTGCCAAGAACTGTGGATTGAAAAGTCAAGGGGGGAAAAAAAGCATTAAAAATACAGAAACGAGACACAGAGAAGAATTAGCCTTTTGCGGTTTCATGTTTCCCTGACCTTTTAAGAGAGGAAGAAAAAACCAGATCCAACTTCTGCTCCCATTTACAATGTTGGAAGTCCAGAGCAAATGTAATACATTGGCTCCCGAGGTGCTAGAGCGGATTTTCATGTTTGTTGAAAAATCAGAGAGACAGAGAGAGAGCTGAGGTGTAAAGATAATTTAACAAAAGCTGTGTGAATTCAAAGATAAGCCTTCATCCCAGGCAAGTGTAATTATTGATGTTTGAGTGTAATTTTGGTGTTTAAGGAGATCCATTCAACCTGCTCTGGTGGGATTTCTGTCTTGGTTTCAGTGTGAGGTAAAGCAGAAAACACGTGGCTCCTGGAGCACAATGCCCTTGTACCATGTGAGTGAGGGGTGTGCCACAAGGGAGGCCTCCTGGCCACCAGCGCTGCAGCTGACAGCCCCTGGAAGTGGCAACTACTGCTGATGCTTGTGGCAGGGATGCTGTGACAGCACCTGCAATCACACCACTTGACACTTGGGAAGGCCTCGAACCATTAGCGTTAAGTTCAAACGTGTTACTGGACGTGAAAACAGTTCCAGTTAAAAGTAATTTCAGAATTGTTATTTTGGCTTATGCAACTGTTGACAAACAAAATCTGCTTGGATTATACTTTAATGACAAACTCTGCGTGCTTCAACAGGTTTTCTTTGTTTTGGCTTGGTTTCTTGGTTTTATTTTTCACCTTCCACTAAAGAAATTTTTATCCCAGAGAGAAAATATAGGAGGTGGGCTGCTTCCTACCTGAAATCCCAGCATTGCTTGGCAGAAGCTGATAGACATGAATCATCACAATGAATGCAGTTACAGCACACAGGCAGCTTTTTTTACAAGCACAAGGTTGTTAAGCAAAGGACGAGAAACACGTGGAGTACACTGCAGTTTGCTAATGTATGGCTGGGTTCCCAGGTCCGTGTACATTCTTGCAGACAGGCTGCAGTTGTCATGATGCTATTGCCAGGAAAGACGTAAACAAAAGGAAACCTCTTGTCAGTTGAAGCATTAGGTTAGTAATACAAAAGAGTACTTCATGGAGTCTTTCAGATCGATACACGCCATCTGTTTGTCAAAGCTGTTTTTCTGTTATGTGTAATCATACAGCCTCTTTGACGTAAGTCACCGGTTTTTACATTTTTTAAATAACAGCAATATTTACTATGTGGTGAATCACGGCAGTGAGCAAGATCATAGGATCCTCTTGCAGAGGATCACGACTTAAAAGTCGTGTGTTTTAGGCAAAGCTCTTCTGGATTCATTTGAGGACTGACACATGGATATGTTTCCATTGAAGTTGCTACAGGTTTGTCTTTATGTATGCATCTATTGAATTTTATAGCTGGCAATTAGTCTGAGGTGAAGTCTGGTTTCTCTCCCAACACTGCAAATGCAATTGTGTAACTTCACTAAAATTCAAAGCCTGGTTCTTATGCTGGATTAAAACAGTAGACAGTGAGATGAAAAGAGAAGTCACCCTTTCAAACTCTTCTTTCCCACTATGACAGCTTACTTCATGGAAGCAGCAGCCATCTGACCTGGATTACTTTTGGGTTGTGTTTAATCCTCACCACATTCCCACAGAGTTGCCACTGTTTCAATAGCAATGCCCTGCCCTGTGCAAGGCCTGCTGTTGCTCAGGGGCTTGTATCCCCCTGCCCTCAGCTGGCACCATGATACTGCCCTGGGGCTGATGCTGCCTCTGGGGTTTGTGGAAATGGTAGAATTGTGGTCATGGTGACACTGATGCACTGGGAAGGGATGTCACATATTTAAAAACTGTTTACTGAAACATTGCTCCAAGGTGGGAAGGGATTTCTCCCTTCAGCTGTTGCTACAGGTGTGTTTGTCCCACAGCATAGCAAAATGCCATCTCAGTTTTAGTACATCATCTGTGAGCTGTCTGAACCAAATGATTTTTTTTCCCCTTTTATTGTCAATTATTGACTGGAGAGATGAGGAATGACACATGCTTAAGTGCATCAGTTATCTCAATTTCCTTCCCCTTAGGCCTAGCTTAGCCAAGATTTACCAGAACAGTCTACAAAATGAAGAAGTTTCAGTTTGGTTTTTTTCAGGTGATAGGAGTTTTCTTCTGAAGACTGACAAAAGGACTGGAGCACAATGAGTTATTATTACAACCACTTATTAAAAAAAATAGAAAAAAGAACGTGCTGTAAGATAACAAATAATATAGCCCAACTAGTGCAATGCAGTAACTTTTCAGTGCTACAAAAAATCAGGGATGATCACAGTCCTAAACACATGCTCACAAAGCCATTCCAGATTGCAATTGTGAGCACCCATCATCAGTACAACAGGAAAAAGTAAAATATAGTATTTTAAGGACATGACTTTGATAATTCTCTATTTTGAAGCCAGGGATAAGTGATAGGTTGGACATTCCCACTGGGGAAACAGGCTAGTTACATTGGAATGGGTTACCTTTTGCTATTCAACATCTCAGCTCCCTAGTTACCATCTCCAAACTAAGGTGTTTGCCTCAGCACATGGTTGTTTACACAGTGACTTATCTTACCTTGGTGAGATATTTGATACCCATAAAACATCCGTCACACTCTGTCCTACTGCTTTTCTTCAACTCAAGGCAAGGCCCATCCCTCTCCCAAAACCTTTGACAGCTTTGAAATATGGCAGTGTCACCGTCAGTGTAGCTCAGGGGCCGTGCAGTGGCTGCCTTCTCCAGAGGCTCTGCAACACCTCAGTATTTCCCCCTCTTTGAACAGAGGTGGCAAAATCCATAACTGCTTCCATTCTGCTTGGCTGAAAATGAGGAAAAGCTCGGTACCCTGTCACAGAGATAGTTAAGTGAAGAGTCAGTATGATGAAGGCCTCTGCACCAGGAGTAGCCCATAATAGGTGGTGGCAGTGTCACAGCTCAGCTTGTTTTTTAATATAGCTCTTTCCAACCCCCCCCCCCCCCCCCCCCCCCTTTTTTTTTTGTGTGGTTTTTTTTTCCCTCTGGGTGGAGCAGAGCTGGGGAGGTGATGACTTACCTGCCACAGCTCAGTAGATCGCAATCTGGAACTGGCAGAGTGTTAACACAATGCCCCAGCAGAGCTTTTCGGTCTCTAATTTCAATGATTATGTTGTTACTGGATCAGTGAAGAGAACCATGAAAAACACAATTACCAGGAAGCTATGTTTCTTCGCTCGCCCCTTTGTCTCACTGCGAATGGGGTATGTGACTCACGGAGCAATAGAGGACCGGCTGTAATCACACGCACTAGCGAGAAGGGTGCTGTCCGCCGATGGGACCCAAGCGTGGGAAAGCCTGGCTGCTGGCTGGAAGGGCCAGTCACGTCATGTTTTGCAGCTGGCATCCAAATGCATCCTGATGAATCAAGTGAGAGCAGCTACCTTCTCCTGCCACAACGGTGGCCAAGCAGCCGTGCAGAAGAGGGGCTGCAAAAACCTCCCTGCATGCAAAAGCACAGGGAAGGGACGATGTGGTGAATGAGCTTACTGTGACAGTACAGCAATGTTTTATAGTTCACTGGCATAGCAGCAGACTAAAGGGAAAGGGGATGAGTATCTTTCAGCTATAGTGCTGGTCTCAGGTTTGCTCAGTGCAGGACCACGGCTAGTGGGGCTGACCCAGCCCTGTTACGTGATGCATAGTGGGAAAAGAGAAATTCACTTGCTCTCTGCACTCCAAATCATGTATAAACCTATGACCTCAACAAAAAATACCAGTAGCAGCAGAGCAGCCAATATTTTTATCATTAATTGCTATCAAAAATGTCAGCTCAAAGTCATCAGATTTGATAGGCGAGCATGCTCCAAACTGACAGCTGAAGTGAATTATTTGCACATTGCGTGATGCAAAAACAATGTCTTGCAGGAGAGAACAGACATTGGCAAACAAACTGGCAACAAGATATGCTTCTGGGGAAGGCTTCTGATTTGATCTGGAAGGAAACATTGAGTATAAATAGGGATAAAGTTTACCTGCATGAAAGGCGGGGTTGAGCCATGCCTTGGACTTTGTAATTCTGCTGGAGAACAGCGAGAAACATACCTGCTATTTTACTCCCTCTGAGCTATCCTCATTACAAAAAGGTACCAGACACCTCAGAAAGGTTTTTAAGTAACAAAGNATTCCAGCAGGTGAAGAAAAATCCCTTCATCTTGGTGTTGAGCAGAATTTTCCCTGCCCAGGGATCTGTAGCACAAATCTTTCTGGCCTTTCTGTGCTGAGGGTCTAAGCATGGGCAGACAATACATGGTGCAGCACTAGTACACTATTAATGTAACTGCTAGGTACTACAAAGTGAATCAGGACCTGTTTAAATAATGGTATAACCATGAACAACATCATCCAGGACATTTTGCTGTGGGATTTGGTGACTGTCTTTATTTCACACAGTGGGAAAAAACCCATCTGGAAGCAGGATTCCACTGAAAGGAAAGTTAGCTATGCCTGCCAGAGATCTCTTTTGCCCCTCAAAATTCAGACATCGTGGGACATAAGCAGAAAACGAAAGGGAACCAGCGAGGGGAAAACTAATCAGGCTGGGGTCTTCTTGCCACTTCTTTTGAAGTCCCCAGCGTAACTCCTGGCATCTTCAGTGGGGTTTGGCTGGGCTCCGTGCAGAAGAGCCTTTGAAGATTTTGCTAAGGCTCAAGGCCTTGATCACGGCAACTTTTATGCCTGTGAGCAACTCTGCGCAGATGAACACTTCCAGGGTGCTCAGCAGGATGCTTCGGATGAGACTTTGCAGGGCCGGTCTTAAGCAATGAAAGCTAGAGAGAAACATTCTGCTTGTCATGCTTTTATCCGTGACCACATCAAATGAAACGCCTTGGCAGCTCTGGAAGAACGAATTTGCATTGAAAACCCACAGCTCTTACAAGCAGTGCATTAATTATTTTATTAATTTGCTCTTTTTACATTATGGGAAACATTCATCTATTTACATTTTCCTGTCCACACACAAACCAGATAGATAATCCTATGGAAACCCAAATCGTTAAGCCATAAAAACACTCTCCTCTGTCTAAAGGCTTTCAAATTTGTGTCTTTTGTTTCAAATCAAAAACATTTTTAAAATCACATTTGGGAATGCAGGTAGGCCAGTGATTTACATTCTACTTAAAATATGCATTTGACCATTTTTCTTAAAAAAAAACCCCAAACAAACAAAAAACCAAAAACCCCCAAAAATTCACAAAGATACAGTTTAAATTAAAGTGATAGTGCACACCAAAGCATTAAGGGAACACCAATAAATAAACTGAAATATATTACAAATAAATTATTTCTATTTACCTTTTCAAATATTAAAAATCTTTAATCCATTTCTTCATCTTTCTTTACAAAAAGATTATGAGAATTTTATGGAAACATCTGCAAAAAATATAATAAATACCTCTTTTTTTTTTTTTTTTAAACTTTTGAAGCAGGAGACAAAACCAACCTTTTCTAAAATTTCCCCCAAGAAAAAAAAAGCAATAGTTTAGTCCCAAAGTGAAACAGAATATAGGCAAATTTAATATACACTGGGCAGTTTAGACTAAAACCAATTAGTTACAAATTATACTAAAACAGATGATGGAGCAAATATACTAACATTAGTGTTGGTAAATGAGTCAAGTGGTTAACTAGTGGCATTGTAGGGGCAGAATTATTTTATTTTATATTTTCTGGTATTGACTGTATTTTTAATCTTTTGCTAAAAAACTAGGCAAACATTATAATAACCTCTCCAGTGCCAAATGAAATAACAGGCATTCAGCTAAGAATAAATTCATTTAAAATAGATACAAAAAATATTCTATGATATACAAATACAATAATTTCTAATGTACAAGACTAGATAGTCTTCACTTTTCTGCTTTTTTAAGGGGGAAATTGCTGGATATAAATTTCTGTAGCCACTTGTAAACCAAAGTCTTAACTCATCTTTCATAAAACGTTCACAAAACTAAGTAAGTCTGCGACACAGTTGTGAATGTGGACTCTCACCTAGGTACTGCTTTGAATACTTTGGTACAAATGAGTTCCAAATAATTAATACTTCCTATGACTATATATGCTCAAAAGTGGCAGTTGGCACTATTACATACTGCAAACACGGTGATGTTTTGTTGCTGCTAAAAGTTAAACGCAGTGTTTCAAAACTAGCAAATACACTGGTATTCAAATGCTTAGAGGGTCAAACCTTTTGAAGCTCCTGTAACACCAAGCACTCTAGAGTTACACTGGATTTCTCATTACTCTAGTTAAAAGTCTTTTATATATTAAATTATTAGCCCTTATCTTGTAAACCACAGCAGTAAATATTTGTGCCCTGTTTATAAAGACATAGCTCAGATATCGATGGCTTTGAGAGGTAGCAAATTCTCTAGTGGTTTTAGTATGCTCTCATGAAAATACTTGGTGCCAGAACCTATTACCTCTCCTATTTTCTCGAATAAAATTAAATTAGCACCTGGCTATGATGTCATAGGAAAAGAAGCTGTCTGGCATGGTCTCGATGAATAGTTTTAGCAAGAGCTTAACTTTTCGATGACGATTTTCAATGCTTTTTAAGTGCAAGCTGCAGAATTACACCTCACGTGCAGTGGGATTTTTCACTGGTTGGACTGTCCATACAGGTTAAGCAGCCATGGGCACAGCCAGCCAGCACTGGCGTGCAGCAAGGGCTGCCACCCGTGCCCCTCCATGGTCCTGTGCCTGTGCTCACTGGGAGCAGAAAGCAGCCTGCCTTCCTCTCCCGCGTACCCCTGCCGTGGCAGACGGGGTGAAGAGCACGTAGGGAGCAGCAGAGGAGTCTGGAAGACGTCGCTGCAGGACTGCACACGTGCTGAGGACTGCACAGCGCTCCTCTGCCCACACCAGTCCTGTCACCCAAAGCAGCCCTGTCACCCAAAGCAGCTCACGTTAATTCTGCTGGCAGCAGCATGTGCCAGCTAGGCATGCGTGTGCGCACTCACACACGCTCACACGCACACACACAACTCGCTTTCAGCAACATGCCTGACATAGCTTTCCTAATGTTGGCACAAGAGATTCCAGTAGCAGCGTGGTCAGCATCGTTCCTCATCAGAGGAGCTGGAGGACAAGATCGTTCTCCAGCCAGAGGTGGCTGGAGGGGACAGACACACAGGAGCTGACCTCTCAGGCTCCTCTCCAGCCCTATTATCTGCCATTTCCGCCCACTATTAATGAGCTACTTAGGATGCATATTTTTCGTGATTGCAAAACAATGGCAGAAGCCAGGATAGGAAGGCTTGTTGTGAAAAATATTAAGTTCATATTGATCCCATAACTTGTGAAAAATAGTCTATTGTTCTCGTTCAAGTGAGTACTTTATACTGCTAAGAGGAGGCTGAATTAGAAATTTACTCCTAAATATGGACGGTTTGGTGATAAGCAGTCTGAACTGTAGCATACAACCAGCTGTGGATAGAGCAAAGCAAGCCTGGCCTGGAAAAGCATCAGAGGCTCCATGTACAGTAATTCACCTACAGGTGTCCGTGTGTGGCTGCGTGGACGTATGAGATTGGATGGTCCCACCGAGATTAAGACATCAACAAAACCAAGCTTTTTTTTCTTTTTTTTTCTTTTTTTTTTTTTAACCAATATAATCCATACAATACAATACAAGAGGAATTGACAATACAGTACAATTTTAAAAATTCTTAATACTTGGACAAGAAAATCCTTCTTTTATATTATCTCTTCAACTGTCATTGCGTCTTATCTCCTTCCTTTTTACTCTTTTATTGCCTTTCAAAATAGATTATTTCCCTGGAAGATCGAATTTACAATCTTCTGCTGATTGAAATGTTTAAGTAGTGATTGATGAAATAAAAATGAGGCAGTTTGTGCAGCTGTGAGTGTGCAGGTACCTGTCCACAGGATCTTTTATATCCCTTGCCATCTCACCTGCAGGATATACTTCCACTTTTTCACCTGCCAGAGCTGTGGGGTTTTTTTTCTTCCCCCCCTCCCCGCTCCCACCCCAGCTCCCTCCCCTTGTGTGACTCCTTAATTCAGTGAAGATGTGATTCGGAGGTTTAGAATAAAGTGCGCCATCTGCTTTAAAAAAACCAGTAATAAAAAGAAGGGAATCCGAGTCATAGCTCCTTTCATCTTTTGTGAGGAAGACAGCAGAGTCCGAAAGGATCACCCTGCATGACTGAAAATACCAAAGTCCCCTACAGTTTGATATTGCTGTACACTGGGTAACAGACTAGCTTTAGGTCAACTAAAGATCATGAGTAAGTTAAATGGAGCATCTACTGTACAGGTGCGCGGGTGTGTGGAAGTCTGAGCGCTGCATTTATTTGTTTCAAACAGAAAAGAAAAAAGGATCGTACTCGTTTACATGAGGCGAAGTGGCAGCATCAGTACATGTGACAAAGCATCGTGATGACATGGGCGAACCTTCAGAAAGCAAGGGTGATTAGAGGACATCTCTCGGAGGACCGACAACTACGCCACGGCAGTGGAGTTCACTGGGAGCATCGGGGCAGCTGCGTACAGAGAGAGGGGAGGGGGAGAGGAGGGGAGAGAGAGCAAGAGAGAGGAGGAGGTACAAATACTTCGTGGTGACCTTGAGCAGGAGCCTAGAGGGGCAGATTATACATGAGGCTTGTCTTGCCAGAGAGAGTCCTCCCGGTTGGATCCCTTCATAGCCTGGTCTGGGCTTCGGGGATGTATATCTCAATGCTTTCGGCGCTCTCGGTAGCTGAGTTCTGGCGGACCGATGCAGCGCGCTTGGCAGCCATCAGCCGTTTCCGGGCCTCTTGACGCTGCGAGCTTTCCAGAGAGCGTTCTCGTATGAGTGGCACCTGACCTTTCGATGGCTTCTTTGGCACTGGAGGAGGGACCCTTCTCTCCTGATCAAAGCAGAAGGTTAATGGCATTATACAGCTTCTCAGGGAAAGGTGGGAAAAACTAGGATATGTCAGTAGTTAGAACACACATTTTACCTAAGGTTTGTTAGCTCTTATCTGCCTTTCTGTCTTCAGTCAACTGGCTTTTGTGCTCAAGGGTTCATAAACATAGGGCAAGGGCAAAGGGGAGGGGAGGGCCGGCCACCGTGCTACTTCTCCTCGGGACGGTGCTGCCGGGACCGAGGCCCCCACCCCTACCTGCTTAGTGCCAGGGACTAGGAAAGAGACAGAGCTCCCACCACGGGCACAGCCGGGAGGGAACGCTGCTCTCAGCAGAGGAACTCTGGAGAGCCCCAGCTCCTGGGCCACCCTCTTCTATCCGTGCATAGCGCTAGATGCTCCTGCAACATGGAGGTGCCATGGCCTTTGGCGTTCCCAAATGCAGATGGGAGCTAGCTGTCTGCAGCTGGTGCGTCAGAATAAGTAGTTTTTAAAAAAAACCACCATATATTTATGTATCTATTTCGTAGCAGTTTACTGTCTGCTCAAAAATCCCACACTGGGTCTCACTGTGCAAGCTCACACACTCTGGCCTCGTGCTAAATAGGCATGAAGCTACATTCAGCTAGAAATAGAAAATCTGGTAGGAAAAACTTAAAAACCGTTAAGAGAACGTGCATTAATCATCATGGTGGCAGCTAGCTCCAGATACGTGACCAACAAGGAGGACTTTTATGTATATCCTGGTGCATGTACACACACATACACACAAAAAAAAGAAAAAAAAAACAACAAAAAAAGCCCCTCAGAGAGGGATCTCTCCCGCAAAAGAAAAGTGTATTCAGAACTGAATTTCAGGCGTCCACAAAGACTTTGTCAAGTTAATTAGATTGTCTTTTAAGTTACATCCCCTTCCAACTGTGAACACGGTCTCTGAGCGAAGGGATTTTATCACACTACAAAGGTCCCATTCTGCCCTTTTCGTTTTCTCTCATGCTGCTCACAACAGCTTCCATGGCTCAAAATATAAAGGTGCTTAGTTACACTTATTCATACTTCGCTTTTTCTCTCCATCCAAGGATTAATCTATGCTGCTTAAAAAGGGCCCAGTGGCAAAGGCCAAAGGCAAATATCAATTCCACAGAAAGTTTTTTCTTCCTTTTTTTTTTTCCTTTTTAAGAAAGGAGATGATCTGTTTCATCTAAAATCATAGACAAATGCTGTTGAAACAGGAACACAGTGTAATTCTTTAAAATCTTTACCTTCCTACCGTAGGTCCCTTTCTTCAGCACTACTTAACTTCCTTTAAACCATTATAGTCTTCTTTTTGTTGGAAACTCTTTGAAATGTTTTTCAGAAGCAAAGAAAAGGCACATTTTTTTTTAAGGAAAGCTCTCATTTCTTACTGCTGCAATTGCAAACACTCAGCCTACGCACTTTACTGTAAAAGCTAATGAAAGACCATATACCAGCATTTCTGTGCATGCATGTCTGGCATTTTTAACTTCCTTTACTGATAGATACTGGAAAAAAAAAGAAGATAAGAAAATGACTTGCCTTCAGTACCTTGGGCTAGGAAAACACATTCCCATTCATTCCCCTACAAAACACACTAGGTGTGCACAAATGGTGTGAACATGGCACTCCTAAGTCAGGAATGAGTATTTAGTCTTGATTGGAGGAGGAGGAATAGTGCTACCAGCACTGCCTGTACAAGCTTCCTGCTGCAAGATTAACGGGGTTTGATATTATTATGGTTATTTGTCCAAAAGAAAACACCACTTTGGTCATTGGCAGCCAGCTGATTGTAAGTTGGGGTAGCCAGGACTCCTGTCTGAGCCACTGTACCTGTAAGTCATGCTCCCCCTCCTTCTGGTGACCCTACCTGTTGGCTGTATTCATTGCTATCAGACCAGTCACAGCAGAAATTCAGCCACCAAATTACATACCTATAGGAGCGTGACATTAGACCATTGATTCCTCTAGGAATGGGTCTGTGTTCTAAGGATTTTCTGAAACATTTGTGTATTTTGGCTCACCCAAGTGCTGTTTGTCTTGAGGTGGATAGTGAGGAGAAAAAAAAAAGGCGATGGTGCCAAATGAGAATGTAAAGTGAAATGTGACTCACACTTGGAGATGTGGTAGCTTTTTATGGTGACAGAAGAAGACTACATTTACCCAAAAAAAAAAAAAGGAAAAAAAAAAGACCAAAGCTCCAGATGATTTTTATGCTCCCTCAGGTAAACAACACTATCAGCAAAGTGAATGTGTTTGTGAAATCACCCATTTAAAAAAAGCCCCCCCAGAAAAACCAAACCAAACAAATGGACAAAAAAAAATGTAATTCTTTCATGTAACATTTTGGAAGGCATATTTTTGATATTGCTGTTTGTAATCTGGCTACCAAAGTCAGCGATGGTTACAGTGCTTCCCTAGCTTTTCAGTAACACAACCTAGAACTCTTGCTGTATGCAATAATATGAACCGTAAATGTGATTTATTTAATTTTAAGAATCAATATATAAGGCAGTTCCTTCCAACGATTGATCGTCTAATATGATTAAATGTAAAGCTTAACAAAGTACCACATTCCCATTATCCAATTCACAAAGACAGGTTTGGTTTAAAAATATGCCTGAAACATATTACAGATAATATCCCAGATGATTATTATGTAAACATTGTTATTACAATGAAATTAATTTGATATGAGCTTCATTTCACATTTTTAACGTCAACGCTGTAACACAGAGGCCTATTTAATCTGTCCAGTATTTGTGCAGGGTTTTAAATGAAGCATACAAAATCTACAGTGTTCTACCTTCTTGTCATGAGGATCCATCTGTTTCCAATTATTGGCCTTTAACTGATGAAGTTCATCAAATTTCATACTAATATTTTCTATGGACAACTGCAGCATATCCCAAAACCCTGCTAAATCCTGGGAGGTCGGCCGTGGATGTGCATTAGGATTCTGTGCAACAGAAGAAAAAAACACATTGGCTTTAGTACTTCTTAATGCAAAGCATTTGTGCAAATGGTTACCAATCTCGCTAGCAAAGCAGTCTGAGCAGATCCAAGTGATGGACAAGACCCAGAGAGAGGAGCAAAGCAAAGCATTACTTACTGGCGGGTTTTATTTCGAGCAGTCTGGCTCGGCGTTGAGCTGCTGTGCCATGTAGACACCCACTCATCAAAGGCAGCAGGTACCCGCCACAGACTGAGGGTAAAGGGCCCCTGTGGCACGACCTGCCTAGGGATGTTCCTGGGCACAACTGGTGGCAGTTCTATCTGCACTGAAATGAATTGCCAGCCTCCACTTTCACGAGGAAGGATTCCCCACCATGCTCACGCTTGTAAAAAAGTGATATCTGTGCAAATGTACATTTCCTGCAAGTGATATACTGATGTGTGAACACTTTTTCCACACTCTGAAAATGCAAGGTTTACAGAAATACACCATTTCAAGTAAAATTGTCTCTTATACACGTCAGGCCAATTTCTTCTTTTTTTTTCTTTGGTTTGTCAAGAATAACCTGTGCAGGGTGAAAAGCTCAGAAGACTACATGCAGAAGCACAGTAAACCCACTTTCACAAGTAGAATGAAACGGGGACACAGGTGGGGAGCATTGCTTTGTGTGTGCAAACTCATCAGCCCAGCAGCATTGCTCAGAAGAGCACATCTGGACAGTCAGCATCTTCAGCACAGCTCGGGCCAGAGGCTGGTAACCCAAGAAATCCTGTCCTTCCTTCTGACCCTTCAGTGCACCCCAGCTCTGAATGCTTTTTGCATGCAGTGGGCATACACGAAACCATCCCTGCTCCACTGGCAAGGTTGGTATGAGGGAAGGCTTTCCACAGGATGTGTCTCTATAAGCTGGTTCCCAATTGAAACTCTTTAATTAAAATGAGATGTTGCATACACTCACTTCAACCATGGTTTTTCAGAAATGCTGAGGAGTCCCTACACCAGTCAGCGAGGTTTCCTGGGTGCTGTGGCCTTGTCAGACTACACTGATATATTGCTATTAATTTTGTTGTTAATAAATAAATTACTAGTAGCACCCTGCATGATGTTTTACATGGCTCAAGTTTTACTTTGTCTTTAGTTTTCTTCCTCTTCAGAAGCAGTAAACCCAGAAGACCCAGTTGCTTGCCTTATAAAATTTCTATTTGCGCTTTTCACAGTCACACTGACAACAGATTTTGATAGGATGATTATACCATGAAAGGTGCAATTATTGAAAACAATAAAGTACTTATTTTTAGGATCATAAGGAGACCAGAGATTACACTTTGATTCCTACTTTTTCAGTGCTTGACACTAGCAGGTTGCCCAGTTGTAGGCTGTTATTTGCAAAGATGTGCAATCAGAAGGCTTTTTCAATTTTTATACTAAGAATTGGAAGTCTTATGAAGACAGAGCCAATTTCTTTTACATTTGTCCACTGAGGCAGACTTTAGTCTGGAGCTTGTTTCCCAGGAACACACGGGAAAGTCTGACTAAGGAGATTTCTTGTCCACCCTCAAAGACCTTAAGGTGTTGTACCCATCTTTGTGCCCATGAACTCAAGGGTCAAGGGACAGACCCTTGCTCCTCTGGAGTCAGTAGCAGAGCATCCTGATAGTTCACCTGAAGCTTTTGGCCTTTATTTTAAGGATCTAAAGCTATTGTGAAACTCATGCTGACTCTGACAAGTTTGAGTTACTCCCAAATTTATATCAAGGCCTTTACTGGAAAAACTGCCACGTTAGTCAGAAAATCAGTTTAGTTTATGTAGGATTATTCACAGGATGAGTAAAAGGCACACAGTAGTATCCAGAAGAAAAATTACATACCAGGTTTTCTTCACAAAGTTCTCTGAACTGGTAAAATTTCTGGGCCATGAGAAGCTGGGCACTGCCCACTGCAGTTCGAATTTTCCCTAGAACTGAGAGAAAAAGAAGAGTAAGTCACAATGCTTTCTTTGCTGCAGGCAACCAAAATCCTATAAAAAGAGAGGAGAAAGCTGTGTAGCAAACAGCTCTGGCTTTCAAAAGGTATGTTATCTTTCAGTCACAGAAAGAGAAAAGCTGATAAATCTACGGTCAGATCGCCACTAGGCAAAAATATGTAAAAAGTTGCTGCATCTTACTCACATTCCTCCAGTGAGACCAGTTGTAACCGGATGTAATGACAGTGTAAACGTGGCTAATCAAAAGCTTTTGCATGCTGTATAGAAAGCTCACCAGAAATGTCACTGCTCGTATCACTATGACCCAGGCTCAGGCTTTGAACGAAAATCCGGTTCCCTGCACAAGGACATGCAGCTCTCAAACCCTGTTTGCTTCTCCACCTCACTTAGCAACTCAGGCCTTATTGTCAGGTGCAGCTGAGTGTTGCTCGATCAGAGCCCCAGAAAGGGGATTATTGTTTTAGTGCATGCCAATTAATTTCTTTTGAACCCTCTGAATACTTTCCATGAGCACAATCCAAGGCTGCTTCTGCCTTAGAATTCAAATGCCCAGGAGTACTCCAGGCAGCAATCACACCCTGGCCTCTCCTCCTTGCTGGTGACTTGGAGGGAGGTGTCAAAGAGTCCTAGGGCAGCTCCTGCGCTGTCTGAGGACTCCTTTGTACAGACAGCTGGGTACTTACTGCCCCTTTGGACTGACCGAGCGCCGTGAAGGGCTGCAGTGAACCAGAAGACAGCCCATAGTAAATGCCTCTGAATAAAGCAGGAGCTCATACTGTTTTGGTTGCATTCAACCTCACTCAGATACTGGGATTTTACTGCTGCCAGGGGTAGTTGGGAATACACTGCCCAAACCCAAGGCAGAGACTGGTGCATTCAGGGACTCCCCGGGGCTTTGTTGAGTTCTGGTCCAGGGGAAGACTGTGTGTACCTGTACATGTGTGCGTACACCTGTGTACGTGTGTATACGTGAGTATGTGTGTACCTCTGTGTGTGTGAAAAAAGAAGCAAGAATGCAGAAACACAGTGGAAAGGCAGACACGGCCCCAGCTGGCAGTAAGACCGTGAATCCAGAAAACAGAGTGTGAATTTAGGGACTGCTGAGTGAAAGAATTGATGCTGTGAGCGAGAAAGCAGCTACTGATTTGTTTGACACTTTCAGTGCTCAGGAAAAAAACCAAGATGGTCTTTAAAAAAACAGGTTGGCCTCACATATTTATCTGGCTCCTTCATTAACTTTCCCTCTCAGCTGAAGCAACTTATTATCCCCAATTCTCTGGTTAACAAGTGATTAAAAAATTAATTTAAATTAATTTTTAAATATTACCACTTCTTTAATGAAAAACATGAATGGCAGCCATGATGTCATAGTTCTCACTATCATTTCTACTCAGAGATATTTGTATTGTCTCAGCCCTCAAACAGACACAGCAACTTTTCTGTGACAAATTTACAGACTGGATATATGAGACAGGGGAAGGAAGAACAGGAAAAACAAGCAGATGAAATGGACTGCTCAAGGTGTGTGAATTGCTGGCAGAGCCTAGAAGACATGCTAGTCCTAAGCTGTCATCTTCTGCACCATTCCTTGGGCATAGCCACTTTTTGTACAGAAGTTAAGACAGCGTTAACGGAGCTCCCCTGGGAAAATACTGCTAAGTATTTTGACTTACCACAATGAAAAATAAATAAATAAATAAATACATACATACATAAATACATATAACTTTGCTATAACCCCTTCTAACAAGATTTTTAGCATTTCATCAGTCCTGTGACTGGCTGTGGTGCTGGCTACCAAAATGCCACCATGCAGTGCTTGGTAAGAGAAAGGCCTCTCCAAGGGATTGAGTAGCCACACGCTAAGCAGACTGGCACAAATACTCATGATAAATTTAAACTAGACCCACAGTAATGCGAAATCTGTGTTCTCCTCCTTCAAGGCAAATGGCTTTTCCTCTAGCAGCCTTAAAGCTCACTTCGTAAGGCTGTTGAAGGAAAAGTGGGATGTGGAGTTCATTTATACTTCAGACATACAAAGGGGGGAAAAAAAAGGGGGAGGGAAGAGAGAGTCTTTACACATTTTTTTCAGAACCTATAGGAGAGAGCTCTGTGAACACACACAGAGACCAGACTTTCATTTTGTTCCCAGAACTCGGCTCAGCACTGCCAGGAAATAGCCGTGAGCTGGAAGATTCACTAAGCAGAATATTTTCAGCATATTGCGCAGGGAGTTTTGCACACAACTCTCATTATTGTTAGCAAGGCTTGCGTGTCTAATTCTATGCGCACAGTGCTGAAAATGGACCCCTTGGTGTGTCTAGTCATTTATGCAACCCAATATGCAAACCACTCAACTGAAAGGACTTTTCAATAGTAGGAGGAGCTACTCCGAGAGCTTTCATGTGGTTCCCATTGTTATGAAAACTCTTCCCACTGAGTATATTTGGGAACAGCTGCCTCATCTGGAGCTCGGCCACTCTGACGCTTCCCAAGACTTGAGAAGGGGAGAAAAAACAGTCTCTCGACTTCTTGGGATAAAAAAACCGAAAGAGACGAGGTGGGCTTTTCCTGGAAATATGCACAAAATAAGTTGGAAATCACATCCCAAGCATGAAGAAATGTAAATACAACTTGTTGGTGATGGATGGGAATGTGCCCCTTTCTTTTGGGGAAGAAGAGCTTAATATTCAGAGATCTCAGCAGAGGGAAAAGGAAGTCCTTGTCCTTGGCTGCCTAGTGACTGGCTATTTGCCTAAAAACCATCATCCCAGCTGACTGCGGGATGCATGCTGATGCTGTTCTCTATTGTTGCTACTTCTGCTGTAGCTGCGGCTGTATCTAGTCAAGTGTCACTGATTCCTCACCCCTCAAAAGCAAGGGGTCTGTTAATGTGCAACTCGTCAACAACAAACTCTGTCACGGAAGTTGGGGAGGGGGAAAGGACAAAAACCAAAGCATGCAAAAACCTGAAAGGAATCTCTCCAGAAGACACAAAGCCTTATCAATAGCCTAACTTTTGTTTCCAAACCCATGTTGCTTTTAGAGTTTCATGGCAAAGTGCTCATTTTGCTTACTCAGTCAAAATCTTTGGTGTCCAACAGAAAGGCCAAGGTGTAGTGAAAAACCAAAAGGAAAAACAGACCAACAAACTTTCTTAGAAGAAAAGCATGCAAGGTTTGAAGCCAAATACCAAGAAAATAAACGGAATTGCAAAGATAATACTCAAAACACATCAGAAAAGAATCAGAAAAATCTTTAACAGCAAGGGAGATGGGGTACTGGAGGAAAAACACATAAACATTCAAATTGATGCGTTCAGCTAATAGGATACAAAGAAAACATATAAAACCAAGCAACAAAAAATCCTGACCCATCAAGATGCAATCATAATGGATTTAAACACCTATATAATGTTATTCATGTCTGCTTTCTGTTCCATACAGGGCTATACAGCACACTCAGCACTGCTGGATCTGAATGCCTTCCAGTAATGCATTAAGCAACATTATTAACATCCATCATATGCTTTGCTGTCACCCCTTCCCCAGAGGGAGAAGTGTGTGTACTGCAGTGTTTTGTTTTTATAGTTTGAATTTTTCCTTTTTTTTTTTCTCCCTTCCTTCTTGCTTTGACCTCCATTACTTCTAAATCCAGTTCTCTCCTGTGACATTTTTTAAGAAATAGACAATTATGTCTATTCTTGAAGAACTGCTTCAGTATAGCTATTTTGATGGAATTCAGCTGCTATAGAATGTCTCCTTACTATTACTGTTCTTAACCAGGAGTCGCAGAATATTATCGTAGGACAGACACATGACAGTGAATATCCTTGCGTCTCTAATCCCCCAACATGTTCTTCTTTTAAAACGTTCTTAAAAATAGACTTGGACTATGTGCTGTTCAAGCAGTAAGTTCTTGCTTCTCTTGTTTCCAAGAATTGCATAGGACCTGTTTTGAAATCGTAGAGCTCTGTATATCTCCCCCCTCCATGTCTTCATCGGAATAGAAATAAGAAAACAACAAAATAAAAAAACTGTGAACACAAGCAAAAAAATAGTTATTGTCATCTGCTCTAAGTGGGAAGATGACTGTGTGTATAACAAGGATAACAAAATATAAGAAAAGAACAGAACCCACCTGAAGTGATGTGAAAAGTAACCACATAGAAGCCAGGGGAGTTTTGAGAAGGGGCAGCATTATTTGGCCTTAAAACCCCAACTGATGGATTTGCATTTCAACTTTGACAGGCCCCAGGGTCTAACAAGTGACAAAGGAGGCACTTAAGGACTGTGACTATCAAATGCCCTTAAGGTGAAGACACCTGGTTGATAGGCAGGGCCCAAGCTAGGGAAGAGAATACCAGGGACTTGCTCACTGCCTCAGGAGCAAGTGGCAGGAACAATAGCTGAAATTACAGGGACACAGCCTGACATTTGCGTTGCAGATGTTGGCTGGGCACTATGCATATGAAGCAATCCTGCCATAGAGCTGTCACAATCCATTTCCAAGCCAGGATGGACCAGCATTTTAGCCTATTCTCGTTGACAGACCTACATTTAAATAACGCCAAGCATGACAAAAGCCAGGAAATTCAAAGTTAAAGCTACTGCTCAGGTCTTAAGCTCAGCTGTTAAGGAGAAAACAGCCAAATGGAACAAACTAGGGAAGGATCTGTCCTTGCTTTGAGTCATATATACTTATACGAGTGATCTTATTGAAATTAATAGGACTGTCTGCATGAGCAAATGCTGTTCATTTGGACTAAAGCAGTTTCCACGTGTTCTCTGACTTACTTGGCTTTTATTAGCACATTTACTGTTTGTTCCCCTAACTAGATCGTTTCCTCGCCTGTGGATTTCACTTTTTGCCCAGATAGCCCCTGGGCACGGGTAGGGCTTTCCTTGCTGGATTTCCTTTGAGAAACCCTCGTGTATGGAGAAGTCCCTTCTGGGGAGAGAAGAAAACCAGAACAAGAAAAGGATGAGTTGGGCATATGACCAAAGGCACGTAGCCAAGGGGATTCCAGCAGGACTCGGCCACATGTCAGGCTGGTGACCATCCCTCTGCACGGCTGCTCCAGCTCACTGCAGGATGAGGCTGTCTGACTCCTCAGAACAGCAGAGACCAGGATTGCTTGGAGAAGCCCTGCAGAGGAATGGCAAACGGATTTCCTTGCTCGTGCCTGAGACTGAACTCTTTTTCTTTTGCCATGCTCAGCTATTATGAAAAATGTACCTTTTCCTAAACTTTCTTCTCTTGTGTCTAGCCTTTACTCTTTATGTTTTCTTTCGAAACAATCAAAACAAACCAAAATAGCAGAGAGTGCTTAAGCATTGCATAACTTGCCAGAACTGGATGAATTTGCAAAGGCTCTGGTCCTAAGCAGTCAGGTTCCTGCAGATTTGGCCTCAACCTTTATTCACAGACTAGCCCAGAGGCTTTATTCACAGATTAGCCCATATACACTCAAGAAAGTTGTAATGACATGTCTTGTGAGAGCCTTGGTTTTCTGTTTTAGTTTTTACTTGATTGGCCTGTCTTGTCTCGCCACTAAACCCTCATTACACCTGACTTGTGGTGAATCAGGCGGCTGTGTGCTTCCGATAGTTACCTTTACACCAAAGCCACAGTACAACCCCATGTGAAAGAGAAACTTCTGGAGGGGGTGCAGGGCGGGGCAAAATGAAGATTTCTGGTTCTTCCAAGAAGGTCAGTGCTCCATGTGAAATACAAACAACAGCAAAAAAACCCCTCTAAACACAGGCCAAGGCCACAGGAATATGTTCCTGTGCCCACTGCTGCTGGGAAAAAAAGTGGTTAGAGATGTGCAGGGAGCCAGGTCTGATGCTGCTAATTTTGTGTGTAAATGGTGACAATAGAGGCCTGAGCCAAAAGTCACCAACAACTGTGGTGAGGCCCTGACTATTTGAAATTTTGCACGGGAGAGGTAGGAGGAGCAAACAGATGGTTGAGGAAAAAACAAGAAAAAAATCAACTGTTGATTTCACTTGAGGCCTGATCCAAAGCGTCAATCAATTCTCACAAGGTGTTTAGCCTCAGATGTGTACCATCTTTTTTTTTTTTTTTTTTTATGAGAGGCCTAGAGTTTGTAGCCAACCTCCCTGCAACTGCAAAATACACTGAAATCATATCACGTATGTTAGCTTAAAGTGTGAGCGGTGTTCATCTGCCTGTCACACATGCTGCGGCTTTATCAGAAAATGATTTCAGATAAAACCAGAATATACTATACAATAAATAATTCATGGTGGAAGGGAAACCACATTTCTCTCTATATTGGCATTTCATCATGCAGCCGCTGAACCACAGCTTGTTTTTATACAGAGCAGCAGACTCCATTTCCCAGCTAGAAACATTCAATCCCATCTGGTAGATTCATTCCCAGCTAGATAATACCCAACGTATCTATGTAACATACAAGCTACTGTCAAACAGCAGCGAGCCGTCTCCCTGAGACAGCTGTTCCGCACAAGGGCCGCATTGTCTGAAGGAAGCGGGGATCGTTTTACGTGGAGCGCCGGGGGGATGAGCCCTCTGTCAGCTGCCATGGCATCGAGAAAACCTCGCTCATCACACGTTCTCGTTATTTTGTTATCTGGCCAAACACATGCCGGGGATGTCAGGTTGGAAACAAAGGATGCATTCCCTTCTCTGGTTATATTTCATTAGGGAAAGCAAAGCAAACACATCTCTTCTCCTCCTTTCCTCTCTCTCTTTAAAGTTTATAGATGTATGAAAAAGATGTTTTTCGGGGCAGGGTTTGTAACAACCAGGCTTTTGTTTCTGGCACTGCTGAGCGGGCAGAGAGGCCCCAGCCATATGCTTTTCCTTGGCACCAGGTAGAGTGGGACGTGCTGAGCTGCAGCAGAAAGCCCTGCGCAGCCTCTGTGGGAGGCGACTGACACGTGCCAGAGCAGCTGACGGCGTCACACCAGAATAAGTACTGCAACAGTGGCTACCAAACCCAGGTGACCCTTTTCCTCCTGCTATTTCCAGTGATCAAAAGAAGTGCCA
Organism: Falcunculus frontatus; assembly: GCA_013398115.1. NCBI lineage: Eukaryota > Metazoa > Chordata > Aves > Passeriformes > Falcunculus > Falcunculus frontatus. Next base: position 494,827 of record VZRV01002793.1, read on the forward strand.
GGACACATGCCATACGTGCTGTAAGGAGGCATTGGGAATAGCCAGCCTGACCATTCCTTTATCTTCCCCATAACTGACTCCTTCCCCGATTGCTCATAGAGCCCTTTAAAACTGTCTTGTATCTAAGACACCAAGACACTGAGAGAAAATTCTGTACAGATACACAGTTTCTGCATCCATCAGCCTCGTAAAATTCACTTCATGTTCTTTTCCTACTACTTTATTTGTGCGCCTTGGTCCACAACTATCTTGGTGCACAAATAAAATATTTATAGGTTTTCCCAGTATTATCAGTTCATAGAATAACAGAATACTTTGTGTTAGAGAGGACCTTTAAAAATCACCTAGTTTCAGCCCCACTGCCATGGGCAAGGATATCTTCCACTAGACCAGGGTGCTCAAAGTTCCATCCAACATGGCCTTGAACACTTCCAGGGATGGGGCATCCACAACTTCCCTGGGCAACATCGTTCCAGTGCCTCACCACCCTCATCATAGATTATGTTTTCCTTATGACCAGTCCAAGTTGTTATGACAAAGAGAAAGCAATTGGGTTTTGTGGCTTTGACTTATAAAAGTTGTGTGTTTCCTTTTTGTTATGTGTTCACACTTCTTTTTTAATCTAAAATGTCATAGATCATCAGGTTTATTTATTTCTTCGTACTACAGAAACAACAGAAACCCTTTTATTCTGATACAGGTTCAAAGAGATTTTTGAATGCATTGATGGTGTGAGGAAAAAAGAGATTCAAAAATTCTAGAATTTGGGCAATCTGGATCTGCTTTTAAGGTCAAAACTTCTGTATTTTTCTTCAGAAGAAATTATTAGCCTATTATATAACATAAATTTTGTAGAAATATAAAACCTTTACATATCTTAAAATTCAGGTTACCTTATACTTGCCATTAAAAATCAACTTCCAGTTGCTTACAACTATGTCTAACTGACTACCTAGATCACATCTTTTCATTTACTGGGTTGAATGGAAAGTTCCAGCAGAAACAGCTTATGCATTTCTAAGAACTTTTTTTCCAGTGTTAATTTCTTTCCTTTCATGAATCAAAACCTCTACATTTCAAAAGAATACAAATATCTCTTTTCTTGAGAGGAAGGGTTAGAAATTTTTAAGAAGCAATTCTGAAGCTGAAGTAGTAGTCCTTGCTTTGGTAGAGGCTAATTTGGAGATTGGAAAAGTATTACTTGTATATCCAGAAAATATGCTTAGGTGTGCCTATATTGTAAAAAACTGAATTCTATAAATGCAGCTGCTCTTTAGTGTTTCCCAGAAGCTCCCTTCTAAAATTTGAAACAGCTTCATTCACAAGGAGCATGCTCGTAAGCTCACAGATTTCTCTCTGTCTAAAAGTTGACAGCTAGCAATAGTACTGCACCTTGTAAGAGAAACAAATGGAAAAAACCCTTCCATTTTTACTGGGAGGAAAAATTCTGGACCAGGAAACACGTGTTCAGCCCTTCTGCTTTAATTAGAGTGAATGAATAAGATGTGAACTACTCAACCCTCAACCCTTCTGAGTGATGAAGGTTTATTAGACAGTCCCATTACCTTACAGGTGGGTGAATATTGCTGACAGTGGTGACAACTGAGATGTAGTTTGATTTAGATGTGGTTTTTTATCACACAATATGAAGAGCTTGTTTTATTGGGACAATCAGAGACAAATGAGAACTGCAAGGGAGATGTAGGGAGGCTGGAGAGGGAAAGAGAGAGAGAGGACAATTTGGAAGAAAAACTGAAATCTCTTTCACTAGGGAGAAACATCTAAATACTCTTATGCCAATCACCATCTGAAAAGGCAACTGAAATATTAATTTAATTAATAGGAACTACAGTCTGTTAAACTATATTCGAAGGTTATGAGAAGTGATTTCAAATAGAAGAGTTAAGAAACATTAATACTACAAGATCCCCAACCACACTCTCCTAATTATCCGTTGAACTATGCAATCTCAAAAGCTAATATTGCTGGAGTTTCAGAAGTGCCGAGCATTTGCATTCCCTGCCAGCTTTAATAAGGATTATTATATACATACATACAGTCCTTTTGAGAATCATGACCATAGCTTCATTAGCTAAGTCAGAAAGGGCACAATACAGAATTCACTGGAGTGAATTTGACCTATATTAAATACTTCTTTGCAGTTGCAGTATTACTGTGTGTGGTTACTTACTGTCCTCAGGTAAGTTGTTTTCACGTTCTTCTCTCTCCATCTGTTGGCACCAACCCTCCATACGATCTCTCTCTGCCTGAAGTAGCTTCAGAAACCAGTGGCCATCTCGTGGGCACACTGACCTTTGAACAGCTTCCAGAGGATCTTCAGTAATAGAGTCAATCCATGGGTCAGGAGGAGGTAAAATTGACGGATCAAAATCTGTCTCAAAGTCATCATCCACTGCACATGCATGGTAATGGTTTCCTGACCCTTGTATGCTAACGGTAGAGGTGCTTGCATCTCGGGAGAACTGTCTTGATATTTGTCCAGAACATGTATTGTCCTCTTGAGGGTCGATTATTTCAAAGTTCTCATGGAAATCCAGGTCTGCTTGCACAGCTGCTGTTACACTATTAGATCGCGTAAACCTGCGAAAGCTTTGGAGAGCACAAACAGAAAATGTTTAGAAAATTTTTTCTAGGTAACTCGGTATGGAAGGACTAAGATTCTGCCACTCTACCTAAGGCTGGCAGTCACAGCTCTCAGTGCTACATTCAGGTGTTTTTTTCTCTTGAAATGATCAGCATAAGCTTTTTTTCTCATTGCAAGAAAACAAACAAGCATCTCTCTCTTTCCATGCAAGCTCACTGTTTATTGAGACAAGGACCTCTAATTGTTGTGTGGTTTAACAAAGACAGAGGCCAGCCCAAGAGACAGCTAACAGTGCCAGGAGTTCAGGATTTTAGATTACTGATTAATGTAAAGTTAAAGGGGTCAAATTTTCCGAAGAGGTTTACCTTTTGATTTTTAAAACTCACACCCCTTTGAAGTCACACATCCAAACTCACAAGCCACATTTAAAAATCATACATGGGAAACTGATAAGATAGTAATAGCAATGAGTCTACTACATATGTAATATTATACATCCCATTTATACAAAAAAAGTATTTTTAATTCAGATAAGTATTTTTATTGCTTCTTCATAATTACTCTTCATAATTACACATCTGCCATCTCTCACAATTTTATCACCCATTACAAGTGTCCAGACATTTTGTTCTTCACATTCAAACTTCAGTTTCAAAATGATCTTCTCTTTTTCACCAAAGCTAGTGTTCTGCCTCTGTCTGTGTTACCCTCACTGTGATGGCTGCTATCCTGTAGGTAGCTCCCTTTCACCTTGCAGATTTCCCCTGTGCTGGGGCATCTGAGAGCCAAGAACAACCCTGAGGGTGAAGGCAAGAGCAGGGGAGAGAGGAGGTTTGGGGGTTTGGGTTGGGGTGGGTTTTCTTTATGTAAACAGCGCTTCAAATTCTGCAGTCCAAGGCACCCGAGGTGAAAAGACTGACAGAGGAGGAGCACAGAGAAGTATAGGGAGTGAAAGACAACTAATGCTGTTGCAGGGGGTGGTAATTAGAGCCCATTTGATCAATGGTGAATTGTGGAGGGCATAAGTGGAAAACAAGTGAGGCAGACAGCTGTTTTGCCCCATGATGAAAAAGAAGGTAGAACCATAAATTAATTAACATAGATGTTTCTTAAATCAGTAATATTTAGGGTTCAGAATAAATGTAGTTTTGAACTGAATAGGGACAGATTCCCATCTCCTCTTTTTACGAGTCCAGGATGCCTGTGCACTCATGCAGCTAGTAGTTAGTCTCCAGTTTGTTCCCAGTCTCACATCTACACTTGAAACTAGTGTTAGGACCAATTTCCCTGTGATATTTTGGCTGTTTTGCCCTTGTCAGTTCTGTTTTTAGTTTGAGCTCAAGCAGCAGTGAAAATGCTGAAGAGATGGTGGAGCTGGATGCTGGGCACCATTTCACTTCCTTTCATTTACGTTCCACCTTCCACTGAAGAGCAATAGCCAATTAGACAAGTACAACTGACAGAAAAATTTCATCACGTTTATTTAGTCTGCAGTTGGTGAGGGAGCAGATGGAAGGATGCTGAGGGAGAATTTAATGTCCTATATACCTGATGCATCCACATAGCTCAGGAGGACTGCAGCAGACTTCAAGGAGGATTGTAATAGGTCCTGCTGATTGAGGAAATTAATGGCTGTTGATCTGGGGCTTTGAGAGGAGTAGAGCAAAGCAAAACAGGAGTTGAGAAAGGCCCTCCAATTAAAAAAAAAAACCCCAATTTCTCTGCAGAAGGAAGCTCAAATTAACTTCTCAGACATACCCACCCCAGGAAAACTTTAATAATGGATTGTATACATATATTTTTAATAATCACAAACATTTTAACATAGTGCCTCCTGCTTGCAGTTCTTTTGAAACAGGTGTTGTTAAATGATACAAAAGTCATGGTTGTGACACTGTAGTTGTGCATGATATGCACCAGCAAACTGAAAAATAAGGAGTGAGCAGAACTCTTCAGCTTGGTAGTATTTATCCTTTGTAAAGCAGAGGAAAGCATTTTGTTATGGATTGATACAGAAGAAAAAGTTAGAAAGGGATGACAAGGGTCACTGGGGAGGTGGAACCACTTCCATAGGAGAAAAGGTTTAGAAAACAGATGGCTGAGGACGACTACAAGAGATCTATGAACTCTTGACTAGGGGATGTTTCACCATTTCTCAGAGTGCAGTAACTGTGGGGAGGAAGGCAACCAGTTGCAATGCTGAGAGGTCCAAAGATCTACATCTAGTGAAAGGAAGTACTTCTTCACACAATGTGTAATTAAATTGTCACAGAATCCTGGAAAAACCAAAAGTAAAAATAGGTTCAAAGAGAACCTGATCAAATTCGCAGGAAGAGCCATTAACACAGATGTCATATCAGCTTAGGAAGTCCCTGAACAGCAGAATCCTGAATTGAGAATGTCTACTGGGAGAAGTAGTGCTTACTTCACACCCTTTATCCTTTACACACACTCCTTTATCCTTTTCCTAAGTATCTGCTATGGGCCCCCAGCAGAGAAAAGTTCTTGTACTACTAATAGTGATTAGAAAGGCACTAGCATTAGGCTGACACTACAGTGAAAATCTATTTGTCCAATCCATGTTAGTTTTTTAGAAATTGCTTTAAGTTGACCACCTTATGAATCCCTTATCTGCACTGAAGTGCATGCATGCATGCACACACACACACACAGAACATGTGTGCCCACACAGGCATGCTGACTGAGGATTTCTTTTTAGTCATTTAGTCAGGGTTCACTGAGAGCCAAGGCATTAGTACACAGTGTACTTTTCCACACCTTCCACAGCACTGGTGAGAAAAGCAAATGCCTTAGTCCAGGCTTGCTCTCCTCCATGTCCTTACCTCCATGACACAGCCACCTTCTGCTTTCTTCAGTCCCCTGGACTCTGACAGCCTTCTGTTTCAGATGACCACTTGTATTTTCAGTTAACACCCTGGCTTTTCAGTGTACGCCAAAACCCAAATGTGAAAACATCAAAGTCTACTTGACAGGAGGACGTATTGCTGGAGGCTCTACATTTCCTGTCTTTCAGGAGTGTGCTCTTACTGGGTTCAATATGAGCTAGTACCACCAAATCCAGACTCTGCTTAACAAATGAAATAGAATGACCTACTTTTTTTGCCTTTGTTTAATCTATATAATAGTATGCTACAGGTTTGCCTGACAGTTTCTTGGCACTGGATTATGTAACTTATCTATCTTCAAAAGAAAAACAACTTGGCAATATAATATAGCATCAGTTCAAAATTAAAAAAATATTTCCAAGGAAATGTATTTTGAATAAAATGGAAATGCAGGAAGGCACTTACTATCTGCCTGCCTCCAACTCATCTATATAAAATGCCTAATAGATGGTAATTTTAGTCTCTGAGACAGCTTCCTCACTCACTTCCAGGATGTTTTACTCTCACAAAATACCATTTGTGTCCCACATGAGCCTTTTTTGCTTTCCTCTCAGTTAAAACTCCATACTAGAGGAGAGCTGATGAATCTAATGCCAAAGTTTTTGATACTTCTACCATATAAAACATTCACAAGTCTACCTAAAGAAAAAAAGTTGAAAACAGAGGTTTGCTTCTTTTTCTGCTTTCAGACTTGGCCCTTTTGTACTCAGTTGCGCCCTGCAGGCACAAGGTGTAATAATTACAGCTTCAGAGAACTGCAGCAGATATCTGGCCTAAGGTGCAGAAAGCCATGAAACCTCAGACTGGATAAACCAGTATGGAGAACAACAGAACAATGTGTTTCGAAAAACAACATGGCCACTTGTTAGCATTCAGCTCTCAGCTTCTAAGTCTTCTTTTGCTTTCTCTTGCAAAACATTTTTACAATTCAACCCAGGTAACTTAATTCATTACTAAAAAAAAACATCCAAACCTAAAACCTCAGAAAAGATCTAGATTTCAAGCCAAGTGATGCATGGTCAATCTCACAGGCATTTAGGTTAAACTCAGCCTTTCTTCACCCACTGTCTGTCCTCCTTCTTGGTGGTGGGCTTCCCTACAAAGGTTGCAGCTGCTGTCAGCAGAACAAAAGAAACTACAGAAGGAGTTAGCAGGTATGGTACCGTGTCTTCTAATGGCAGGAGCAATATTCCTGCTCCAACCCCATTCCTTACAGCAGCTCATCTTTGTTCATCACATGGTTTTAAGCTGGTTGGTTTATTTGGTTTGTTGTTTTTTACCAGCTCTTGGCCTTTGCATTGCAGAGCAGAGGTGCTGGCTGGAGCGCTTGGCCTCCCTCTAGGGCTTGGTCTGGGGCAGGGAGGCTATTGCCAACCAGCAGGGTGTGATCAGAAATTTAGGTCAAATTCTGCCAAGGCCAGGCCTGCAGCAGCCCACCAGCTGGCTGGGAGCCACCAGGTCTGTAAGGGTTTCCTTGGATCACGGGCAGCTGTGGCCAGGGAAGGAGATTGACCCTGTCAGAGCCAAGGCCTGCTTTGCCTTCTGTTTACCAGAGCAGCAGTTCCTCCTCCAAGCATGCATGGGGTGGGAGGAGGTGTGGGGAGTGAGTCCCACCAGTGTGGGACTGGACAGAGGAACTGGTCTGGGTTGCAGGGGTCATTTAAAGGTCATCTAGTCCAACCTCCCTGAAATGAGCAGGCACATCGTCAACTAGATCAGGTTGCTCCAAGCCGTGTCCAGCCTGACTGTCAATGGTTCTAGGGCTGGGGCATCTACGACCTTCAGAATTTCTCACTGGAATGGCTTCCACCATGGAGAACATAGATAGCTAGAAAATGCTGCTGAGAAAAGCCATGCAAGTAGTTCACAGAATCATAGAATATTCTGAGTTGGAAGAGACCCACAAGGATCATCAAGTCCAACTCTTAGCCCTGCACAGGACATCCCCCAAGCATCACATCATGTGCTTCCTGCTTAGCTTACCCAAAATACATACTGGAAAGTCCTAAAGAGTGCAGAGTTGAGAAGTTTGAGTTAGAGTGTAGGATTGGCCTATTGTATAGGGAAGACACTAAAACCTGAGTATTTTTTGTTGGACAGTAAGTAACCAAACCCAAAAACCTATGTGAAAAAACGGCTTTATATAGTAAAAAAATCCAAAGATGTGATGGCTTTTTTTCCTGGAAGAGACAGCACAGGATTTTTGTTTGATTGTTTACTTTATGTTACCACATTGTTATTTCAAATGATTCCCCTTTATACCCTATCAAGAGGTGTGCTGTGGTAGGACATTGTGTATCAGCATCTTGTGGTAAGACACACTTTTGTGTATCAAGATATGGGGGCACCTTTCTCGGTGGCCCAGAAACCAGAGAAGATAGAGGAGGACCATCTGTCTACTGCAGTCTCCCATGGCAGTGTTCTTACTCCATTGTTTCAGTTTTCAAAAATTCTTGTGATGGCAAATCAAGTACAATTACCAGCTGATGGTACATCTAGAACAATGAGCGTGGCAATTTTTGGGGTGACAATGTAATAGGAGGAGATCTTGGGGAAGACAAGATAAATTGCAAGAGAGACTAAAACTGATTACAGAGCTTTGGGACTGAAAACCCCTTGTTCACAAAGAATGCATGCTAATTGTTGTGCAGAATATATTATTTCTTTTTTTTCTGCTTCAGTAGAACTGGTTGACTTCTAACAACTCAATTATCTTCTGTAAGTGAGGAGGGTGGTCCCTTGAGGTCAAGAAGAAGTTACAGGTAGAGAGAAAGGACAAACAGAAATGGAAGAAATTGAAGTGCTGTGAGATCGCATGGATCAGTTTCATTAGGTACACATTTCAAAACTGCCCTGGAATGAAAAGGGGAAGAACATTTTGGTTAGGGTTTTGTCAGCATCATGGAGAAGGCCAGGTGAGAGATAAAAGAGTAACAGCAGTAAGATCATGAGGCCGAAAGAAATGCATACCAATTTCTCTCCAAGAGAATGACTGGACAGAGGTACTCCATAAATGCTTGAAATCACAGAGCTGCAGGTAGGGAATGGGTATGAAAAAGATTATTGAGAGCAGGCAGCATCAAGAACTGAGGATAAGATGAATAGCAGCAATGGATCCAGTTGTAATGTGGGCAGGTAGCAGGAGGCACATTTATCCTTTGAGCAGTACAAGAGGAGAAGGCAGACTGAGGCACTTGTCTTGGCAGGAGGCCCATGTTACAGAGAGTGAAGGGCCAATGAAAGATCTGAGTCGAGATGGAAGACTGAAGGGAGAGAGCTGTCCTCTGAAGATGCTCTGTTTTTGAATTACTTAGATAAAGAAATGGAGGCAAAATGTTGTGCTTACTTGGTCCAAACACAGAAGCAGGAATATTTAAAAGGACATGAGGAGGTAAGACTCCCTAGAGTGAGAATGACAATTGTATGAGGTGAGGGAAAGAGGAAGGAAAGAGCAGGAAGCCAAGAAGAGGACTGAAAGTTGTGGTAGGCTTTTGGTGCATTAGGCAAAGAGCTTTCTTGTTTTATAACAGTGTACTTAATAGCTTCAACTGTCAAGAAAACATGATCAATTTACTGTATTTATCCTTTCTGCTGTGTCATTCTTCTCATTTTATATTTATTTAGTGTTTCTGAAGACTGGAATATTTTTAAAAACATTAATTTCTCAAAGATTCAGCTAAAAAGGGCTTTTATTAGGCTTTGCAGATGTTATGGTGCAGGGGCAGTGAAGAATGTACTGTATTTACAATTCTATTCCTGTAACAGATAATCAATACATTGTGCTCTGCTGTGTTAAAAAAAAAGAGTATGAGTGCCCAACTGTGATGATAAGGCCTTTGTGTCTCGAGTGCACTCATTTTCTAAGGATTAGGGGCTGTCCTTTATCAGCCAGTTCACTTCTGAAAGTCCATGATAGATTGCTGCTTGCCCGCCTGCTCCAAACAGCAGCAACCTCAACTTTATCAGCAAGGAAACCCCCAAACGCAGCCGTCAGTAAGTAATGCAGAAATATCGCGTGCTCAGGGCAGACTCTCACAGGCAAATCTTACCTTTTCCTCTGGAGCAATAAACACTGCAGTAGAAAGAGGACTTTGGAAGTAAGGTATTTACAAACAGCCATTTCTTTCTTTCTTTGCGGGGAGAGGGAGGGTTGGGCTTTTGGGGTAGTTATTTCCTTTGTGCTCAGGCTGGAGTGAAATGGTCCTTCAGCATCTATTCTAATGTGCTCATTTATCTACTGCTGGAAGAGTTGCGGGTAAATGGGGCTAAGGTCTAACACATAAAGAAATGTCTGCCAGCGAGAGATGTTTTAGCAGGTTAATGAGGAACTTGGTAACAGCCTAGCAGGGTCATTGCAAAATCACATTTCTTTTTGCTGAATTCATTTTAGCCTTTTAAAACCACAAGAAAACGCTCTGCTACTTTACAGGGAGATTTAGTTGAATTGAAAATAGTGTAGATAACATCCTGGTTTTGAGTATTTTTATCAGATATAGGAAAAAACTGTTGTGAAAATGGACATCTCCGCTGGCTCCTGCAGTCAGCAGGCCAGAGAAGAAGAGAGGGCCTGAATTTTGTCAGCTCAGATTTGCTGCACCCAGGTTTTCTCTGGAAAGACTGCAAGGATCATTCTTCCCTCACTGACAAGTCATACTGCACTGAGGCTTCGCCTCCGACACAGGAGGGTGCTGAGAGTTATCAAGAAAGTGGCTCCAGCACCCAAAAGTCACACTGTGCCCAAGCAGCCTGAGAAAAGAGAACAAAGACTTGGGTGGGTGCTTGGAGTCACAGCAACACTGGGCAGGCCTGCACTCTCAGAGGCAAGGGGAGAGTCTGGCTTTTCTTCAGCCACTGAGTCTAGTTTTGGGAAGGAAGTAAGATTTGCAGTTGTGGTCAAGCACATAAGAATTTTATGCGTCTCCCAAGTGCTACACACAGTTATGCTGCCCTGCAACGTAACTGCAAATTTGTCATCAGAAAGGAACATCCCAAGACTAATACTCCAGCTGCAACACTGTCCACTGTTTAGGTACATTTTCTGGGGGAGAAGAGATTATTAAAAGTACATTAGCCCTCAAAATATGGGGCACTTCTCTTCCATTTCTCTCACTGGTCCTGAAAAATCCCCTCTGAAAAATAAGAGCTACAACATTTGTAAGACTCAGCTTTTCAGCTGGGTGATCTAACAGTTCATCCAGGAAGCAGGTTTATGTGGCCATGTGTGCAGGAACTAGGGCTCTTAAAAATTAGTTGCGGCATAATTATTTACTTTAGAAAAACAAGATTAACTTTTACTCACCACTTCTCCTCCTCTACTTGAACTCCTATGGACTGGAACTTACTGGTTGCTTTATTGTCACCTGGTATGGCGGATTCTTCAGCACCATCAACCTTAAAAAAAACAAAACACGACAGGTAATTAGGATGTATTTTAGCAGAGATATCACCCAGCTACTTGCATTTTCTATGCTCCTTAACTACTAAGTGTCTGCACATGGAGCTTGTACCATGAGTTCCTTCATCTAGTCCGATAGTTTGTCTGTGGTGTGTTCATTTCCAATGTTATTAGTGAATATTCATCATTCTTGTTAATCTCTAAAGCTTTTCTGCTAAGACAATATTCATCCTGCAACATGCGGATGGATTTTATCCAGTATTTTATGGAGGCTGGATGTTCATATTTGTCAGAGCACATCTCAGCAGTTGTAACTCCAGGTATTGCGCTCCACCATTTGTTTGATGTCACCTTCTACCTGTACGTGCATGTATATGTGAATTCATGTCAAAATTATGTGACGTGTTTAAATGTTAGTTCCTCAAATCAGAGCACTGCAGAGATAAGATTTAAAGAAAGCAGATATGAGTCTTAGATGCATTTTCTTTACTGCTTCATCATACAAACAGGTGGTCCTCAGCAGCACGGGCTGGAACTTAATACCACATCCCCATCTCCATGAGGAGATTGGTACCAATGGTATAAAGTTAAAATTTAACCACATATGTGTTTTTGAACAAAATCACAGTATTCTGAGTCCAATCAATGTAGTTGTTAATTCCCAATGCTATATATAACATGGATAGTCATTCAAGAAAAACATTTTCCAGCAGACAGAATTTTTGGACCATAGCAGTGTCGTGACCTGTAGACTCAAGACTGACCATGGGTGCAAAATCTCCAGCTGTAGTTGGTGGCTGTTCCACCAGCAAATTCTTGTTGAGATCCACTTGACCAGCCTATGCAGGAAAAGTGCTCAGTGAGGGATGGGAGTTACAGAAGATGTTCTGTGAGGTGAGGTACTTCCCTGATACTGGGGGTTCTGGGGAGATAAACACACCTTAAATCCCATAACTGACAGAGTGAAGCAACCTTTCGATGGAAGGGATTTTCTTTGCTTAACTTTGCTTGTTTGCTCAGCAGATTTACAGCAAAGGCTTGCAGTGTCCCAAGAGTGACTGAGGGGTGTAGAGGACACACGTGGAGGTTCATCAGAAGTGCACACTAGGTTTATTTGACAGAGGAGGAATAAAACTAAGAATATACCTGTGGCTAATGCAGCTTGCCCTGGTCTACAGAGATGGGTCAAACTATCATTAAGGTGTATACTTGGTCTGAGTTCAGACTAAGCCTAAACTAGGCTCCCTTTATTCAGTGGAGAGAGACTGACTCTATACTGCCAGTCAGAGGACTGACAGTGAACATACCTCCTTTAGGGCAGTTGTTTGTAAGAGAAGTAATTTCTGGGATCAACAGCTATCTTAAGGTATTTCTACTCCCACACTACCCCTTCAGCTGTACCAGCATGACTGCTTGTGCAACGATGCTGCAAAATGGATCAGACAGCAGACTAGTGAAGTAGTTTTCTTTTATCTGTGAAGCCTGTCTGACTCTAACAATCTCACTGATGTGCTCAGCTGTGAGGGTCGCATCATGCACAGGCAGGAACCCTGTAAGGCTGTATCACTGCTGAAGGTTTCACTTCATGTCATCCCAGCTTCAGGAATCTCCATTGGTTTGTACACAAACCCCGCCCTGGCAGACCCTCACGTACCATCCCCAGCTTTCATGATTATTTCATATGATTATACTGGTCATCTGTAAACTTCAAAGTTTAAGAGGAAAATTGTCTTGAAGAGCACTTGGAGCTCTATTTTCCTCAGATCTTAGGAAACGGAGGTCTCTATAACTTTCAAAAGCAGCATTTGTTACTTGCAACACTACCTTAAGAAGAGATAGCAGGGAGATGGTCTCTCAAGAACCAGGATTCACGTTATCGTTGTTCATTTTGGCTTCTGCAAACATGGAAATTATTTCCTTGTACCTATTATTTTGCAGGGACTTTGTCTGCTAAGGAGTCTTGGTTTCTCCGATTGGTGAAATAAGGGATTACAATAATAAAATGGCACCTTAGGCTTGCCCGGGAATGGGAATAAATAACAGAGGAGCTTTCCTCTATCCCTGTCCCACCTGGATCTTGCTCCTGTGTTTAACACTGTACATCAGCCCTTCTCTCAGTATATACCCAAAACAAACATCTGTGAAGCAGTAAAAGTCTACAACAAAGGCAGTGAACTGAGCCCACAAGCAATAGTTATTATTGCCCTTCCAAGATGAAATGAAAGTCTCAGCTTCTCCAGCAGCTACCCCTGGGATGGCATACTTCAGCACAGCAACTCTCATCTATCTCATCAGGCTGATACAGACAGTTCATGGTAAATTCTTAGGCTTTACTAATCAGATAAGCCTGTCCAGGCACACGGTGCTGTGCTTACAACCACCTTCTGCAAGAAAAAAAAAATGGTGCCTTCTTGTGACGGCTGATAAGCTGTGGATTGCTATTTTGTTTGCTTGGGATTCATCTCCCGTCAAAACCTGTGTTGATTCTCAGTTGATTTTAAGTTCAAGTACTTTGTTTCAAAAGCCAATCCTGCAAGCAGATAGTTGGGAGTCCTATGTACATAATTTTTTG